>WOXC01003211.1:0-107419 GCA_011680675.1 Gymnobelideus leadbeateri | reverse complement strand
TAATGGTGGAAGGCTGAAGAGTTTCCTGTTCTGCACAGCATCTGGTGGGATCTCGTATCCTGACATCTCCAGGTTGAGCTGTGATTGTTTCATTCCCATATGCTGCAAGCAATATAAACATAAAAAGTATAATTCTAAATGCTGTGGTGTTAATACATGAGAAAAATGATATTCTGCTTCTCATAACAATTGCTCTCAGATAAATCCTCCTCCAACCCCACAAATAGGTGAGTCCCTTAGCAATAGACACTGTCAGACTGCCCCACAGCACAACCAATGTGAGAAAGAAGTTTTCAAACTCTTGTTCGGAAACACCACATTCTTTTGCAGGAATCCTCATTTCTTCCATTTCCACCCCACCCCACCTCATTGGCTCACAACCAAAGACTACCTCCTAAAGAGCTGAGGCACAATTTCCAGAATGTTCCATGCTTTAGATCCTTTCCAAGAAAGGAAAAGGGAAAAGGGCAAGGAAGAATGAAGGCAACAAAGAATGTAGCAGTAGGGGTGTGTTCTGAAGTTTGCTGTTGAGGTTTTATGCCAGTTAAAGCAAAAAACATTTGGGTACCTCAACTCTATTTCTTTTTTTCTTCTTTTTTCTTTTTTTCAAGCAATTGGGGTTAAATAACTTGCTCGAGGTTACATGGCTAGTCATTATTTATGTGTGGGTGCTCATTTTCTGAGGCCGGATTCGATCCCGGGTCATCCCAACTCCGAGGCCAGCGCTCCTGCGCCACCTACCCGCCCCCCTCAACTCTCTTTCAAAAATATTCCAAAGTTTCTGACACAAATTTTGACAAACAATGGTGGTTAAATAAAACACTAAATGGAAAGAAAGTTGTCAAGTCCTCCTAAGCCATAACTGAAAACTGCAAGATGCCAACTGGAAAAGCCAACAACAATGGCAGGTACTCCATTTAGTGACTTCGGGCCAACAAAACATAATATTAAGAAAGAAAAATGACCTTTGGAAAGAAATCTTTGTAAAAAGGATATTTTAGTTCAATTTAACTCATTTAAGTCACTATCCATATTACTTCTACATCTAAAAATCAAAGTTACTAAATTCCACTCACCAGAGGCACAGGCTTCATGACCAGATCGAATTTCTTGAAGACCTTCTCTTCTACATCTCCATGCTTTTCCACAGAATAATTCCAGGAAGTGTCCTTAATATCCAGAGATGACAGAGAGTTTATGGGGGGACTAGAGATACTGGCTTTGTCTTCTATTTTCTTACCTAATTGGACCAAATAGTCATCATTGAAAGATAAAATAGTCACATCATAAAATGCCAAAGTTAGAAATGTCCTACATACATGAGATTATACTTGACACTCTGATTTCCCATCAATTCATTTCATTTCAACTCGAGTGACTGCTTTCATGCGAAAGGCTAACTTCCCACAGATTATTGGAATAGTCTCATAATATCTCAATAATAATATCTGAATTCTTCTCAGGATATTCCCCAACTGATTTCACATAACAAGATGCTCATATGACAAGACACTATTCCCTATGAGAAAATGTAATTCCAAGAGATTTATAAGAACGTTCTCAAGATGTACGTTGAAACTTTGTACCTTTAGACTATTTCCTAACAATCTTTCATTTCAGAACTATCTTAAAAACCCAGACCAAAGAGCAGTAAAATTTCAAAAAGAACAATTTCAGACTTTTAGTGGGTATAGAAGAGACAAAATCCATTACAACAAATAACATAAAAATATTTACAAATATCGTTGATATTTCCATGTCTTGGCAAATGCTCCATAGTAACAGTATTTGGCTAACATGACAAAAATTACTTTAAAATAAGTAATTCAATACTAAAAATGCACTCTCTCCTTCATGCCCACAAAAATGCCTGGTCTTGTACTGTTTGCATCTCAGGCAAGAAAAAGGTAGAAGAGCTGAGTTATAACAGAGTTCTCATATACTTTTAGAGACAGAAAAAGATCATTTGACATATCCATAGAAGGTGAAGCATGCCCAACCACAAGAGCAGGATGTTGATTTATTTTTGCTTAATTGTATTTCTTTATTATCAGAAAAGTTTTTTTTTTTTTTGTGGAAGGAAAGGGGGGGAATAGTGTCATTCCGAAGACACTGATTTTTAAAAGAGCAACTGAAAGAGATTTTTGAAAGTACCTATCAGATAGCTTAGGGGGGAAGGAAGGAATATATACAATAATATAACAGGAAATGAAAATGATGCAAAAGCAAAAAATAGCAATAAAAAGTATCAGAAGCAAAAACAATTCCTGTTAGTGAATCACAATTATAATCATTCATTGTAAAGTATAAACCATCAACTCAGTCTTCCATTTGAAAAATGAGTAAAGCATTATATTGGCTTTCAGAATTAATTTCACACAAGGGTAGGCCCTACTTTCAACAAAAGTAGTATCTAAAAGTTCAAGTGCTACAATTAATGTGCAACTAAGACAATAAAAGAACAGTTAACCTCACATAACACATCAATATAAAATTCTGTTCTCTATGATCTTTCTAGTCATATTCACTGCTTGGTCACATATTCTAATCATGAAAAATAACTGTATATTCTGGATCTAGCAACTCTCTATTTCAATTCTTATTTTATGTTCCAATAAGTAAACTCACCTTTGTATGCATATAATATTGCATATTAAGCTACAAATGCGCATTTATGCCAGTTTAACCCATACTTGAAAAGAGATTAATAAAACTAATCTGTATAGGCTAAAAAAGAGTTCATCGTATTTTTCATGTTATCCCTTAGTGCCTTTCCTCTGCTTAACATTAAAAAGTATCTACAAAACTCAAAATGAACTGCCTAGACTTCAAAGAGGCGTCATCAAGAAGGTCTAAAATAATAATAGTGGAATTTTAAAAGAAACCATCATGCAAAATCTACTCTGCCCCCACCCCTCCACCAAAATTCAATTCAAGATTCACTGAAATGTGCCTGAATGTCCAGATGTTATCTGTATTACATATTCTTGTATTTCATCCTGGTTTGTCCTATCATAGGTCAGAGTGGTGGGCCATTTTGGCCAGCTTTATATAATGAATTTCTACTCACCTTTTGTCAAATGCTTCATCTCTGCATCAAACACCAATAAGTCTTGTTCACCTTCCCTGAACTCAACATGGAGAATGTCACTAAGAGACCCAACAAGCTCTGCCACGTTTAAAAACCCCAATCTCTTTGGTGAAAGTGGCTCTTTAAAAACTACCTGTCATCAAAAAAAATTCAAATTGAAATGAAGGGCAGAAGGAAACAGACAATCGACCAATAAGCTCTAATTAAGCCAGATACTAGGTTAAGTACTGGCAAACAAAAACAAAGAATGAAACAATCCCTAATCTCAAAAGAATTTACATTCTAACAGAGGAATTGAGATATATACACAGGCTAAAAGTAATTACAAAGAAATTAAATACAAGATAGTTTAAAGGGGAGGGCACTAGCAATTAAGATCAGGAAAGGCTAAATTACTGTTTGAATTGGGTCTTGATAGGAGAAGGATTCCCAGGTATGGAGAACAGCCAGAGAAAAGGCAAGGAGGCAGGAGAGGGAGGGAGGGTCATATGTAAGGAAAGAAAGATGATGAGTTTGGCTAGATCAGAGCCTAAGAGAGGGGAAAAAAGTAGATTAGAAAGACATGTTGGGCAGGTTATAATGGTTTTTAGAAGCTAATCACAGCAGTTATGATTCTAGAAACAAAGGGAAGCCAGTAAAGTTAGCTTAATAAAGGAGTCACAGTCAGACTTGCAACAATTAGAAATATAAAGTCAGGGAGAGACTTGGGGCACGGAGACAACTAGGGTACTTAGCAATAAACTATGCAAAAAGTGAGGAGAACTTGAACTAAGGTGGTAGGGTTGGAGAGGTAGAAACTCCTAGGTTTGACAAATGATCCGATGTGTTGTGTGACAAGTAAGGGGTAAAGATTATAAGCATGGGAGGTTAGAAGACAGGGGTGCCTTTGAGAGAAATAAAGAAGTAAATCTGAAGGAAAAGATGAAGTTCAATTTCTGACATGTTACATTTGACATGCCTCCAGAAAGTCTGGTTTTAAATAATAACAATAATACCCAGCACTTACACACCACAATTCTGAAGTACTATATTTATCTCCATTTTACACATGAAGAAACTGAGGGAGACAAAAAGTAAGGGATTTGTCTAGGAGAACACTGTTTCTGAGGCTGGATTTGAACTCAAGTCTTCCTAACTCCAAGTCTAGTGCTCTATGGGAATGCTGGGGAGAGACTTGAAATGAATAGAGATGGGAAACATCAATATAGAAACTAACATATCCATTCTCTCATTTACCTCTAATCTTTCCCTGGCTACTGGTTTCCTTAATGCCTACAAACATACCCACGACTCCCCATCCTCAAAAAATCCTTTCTTGCTCCAATCATCCTCACTGCTGACCCATATCTCTCATCCTTTTTGTATCTAAACAACTTGAGCAGGCCACGTACAACCAATATCTCTCCTACCTTTCCTCTTACTCTCTTAACTCTCCATAACATCCAAAACTGCTCTCTCCAAAGCTACCAATGAATTCTCAATTGCCAGTCCTTATCCTTTCTGACCTCCCTGCAGCCTTTGATACTGTCTTTTCTCTAGGTTGTCCAATCTGATTCCTTCTCAGTCAGTTTTTCCAGATTTTTGTCCAGGACATATTCACTAACAGTGGGTGTCCCCCAGGGTTCTGTTCTGTACCCTTTTTCTCTTCCCGCTTTGAACTATTTCACTAAGCAAGCCCATGAGCTCTCATAGATCCAATTGTTGTCTCTATAATGATGGTTCTCAAATCTACAAATCCAGCCCTAACCTCTTCCTGACCTTGTCTCTCATCACCAGCTGCTTACTGGATATCTCAAAATCAAAGATCCCAAACTGAATTCATTATCTTTTTCCCCAAGTCCTCTCCTCTTCTTAACTTCTCTTTAGTGGTGAGAGTACTTCATCCCAAGTCATTCAGGCGTTGTCGCAACATTAAGCATCACCCTTGACCCTTCATTCTCTCCCTTCCAAATCCAACCTGTTGCCAAGTTCTTCTGATTTTACCTCTGTAATACCTTTCACATACCTTCCCTCTTGCTGATGTTCTCAATTTATCCTGTATCTATTTTGTTTATACGCAGTTGTTTGCAGACCCCGTCTTTAGCCTTTCTTTGTATCCCTAGTGCTTAACATCATGCCTGACATAAAAGGTACTTGTTAAAATGACTGATAGGAGAGACTTGATATATTTGAACTCAGTAAGGAGGGAACCAATAGACAGCAAAAGGCTAAAGATCAGAAAGAGGTTGAATCAGGAAGAATGAAGTTGCAATGTAGTGGAAAAGATGGGAGGGGATAGGATCAAAAGCATATGTAAAGAGAGGTTGGCCTTGGCAAGAAGAAGGGCCATGTTATTGTTAAAGACTTAGTAAAAAGAGCAGAGGAACTGAAGTTGAATAACTTGAATTTCTACTGTTCTATCAGCAGGGTTGTTTAATTTCTTCTAAATCCATAATCAAGGAGGTAGATAATGAGAGTAATCCAAGAATTAAGTTTAGCAAGGGATGAGCTGTGACAGAGAACAAGGTATCTGAGAGTAGAGGACTGTATAATGTTGAATTGGATAACTACTGGGGAAAGACTGGATGGAAAGAGAATAGTGGGAAAGAGATAATTGCCTAAAACTACGGAGGGATCCAGAGACTAGATAGAGATCTAGATAAGGGCAAAGAATGGGATTAAGAGAGATCAGGCATTGGGAGATATGAAATATTAGATTACAATCAAATATAGAATGTGGGAATTTTTAGAAGTTGAACATAAGGAAACATGACACCAGGCATTTCTGGGCAACCATCAGAGAATCACCAGACTGAACTATAAATTGCTCACTAACATAACATGTTTTAGTTAATGGCTTAGTGCATTAAAACCTATAGTGCCTCAGCAACTGACACAGTAACCTGAAAATCTTTTTGTTGCCCTAAGTTAAAATATTATAGTTTTATTACTAAGTAAAATTATGTACAAGAAGTTTGAGGTTTAAACAAAATGCCAACAAAAGAGGAGAAAAAAGCAAACCAAAAAAATTCAACAAGGTTATCATAAAACCTTATACATATATATACATATATATATATATATATCTTTTATTGGACAGTGCTTAACAGTATTTTCCACCATATCCAATATAAAGCAGGCAACTATATTTTCCTTTGTCACAACCATGGCATGTCTCAAAGAGTTTACATCTAAACTCAACCTCAATACTACTATTTAAACTGATCAAGTTGGGCCTCTTTTTAACTCCATTTTGAAAACATATACTCTCTGGTGTGATCTTAAGAATTAGTATTTTTAAAAATTATCTTCCATTAATACATTTAGGTATTAGTGTTCTCAAATCTTTTTTTCTTTCTGCAAAGAAAACATTAAGAATAGAGAAAAGAAGGGGCGGCAAGGTGACAAAATGAATAGAACACCTGCCCCTGGAGTCAGGAGGACCCGAGTTCAAATCCTGCCCCAGACACTCGACACACTAGCCGTGTGACCTTGGGCAAGTCAGTTAACCCCAATTGTTGTCCTCCCTCCAAAAAAAAGCCAAAAAAAATAAAAATAGAGAAATAAATTAAGAAAATAATAGGAAATGAATTATATGAAAACATACATACATATATAAATTGTCACAAAATATTTTAAGTGAATCAACTCATTTAACCTTCACAACAATCCTAGGAGGTAGATATTACAAATATTATCCCATTTTATCAATAGGGAAACTGAGGTTTGAGAGCATTTGGTAAATTGTCTAAAGTCACATTACAAGCACATTGCAAGTAAAGCATATAGATGAAACCTGAACTCAGGTCTTCCGAGTCAAGGCTCTTAGCTCTTCTCATTATATTACACTGCCTTAATGACATAATAATTAAAACTACTCAAAGAAAATTAAGGCAAACTGGATGACCAATGAAGAAGCAGAACAACTTCTAACTCTCCCTAGGAAGAGAAACTTTACAAGGCTCTACCTGGTAAAAAAAGAAAACAAAATTCTTACCTCAAACTCTCCAAGCAGCTTAGATATAAGCAATCCTTCTGGAAATTTGGATGCAACCTAGAGAAAAGAAAACTTCATACTGTTTAACTAGATATTTAAAACTTTGGTTGGCAAGAATTAAAAATATCTACCTAACCATGATTAGGAGAGAAGTGGAAAATTGGGAAAGAATTTTTACAACCAGTGTCTCTGATAAAGGCCTCATTTCTAAAATATACAGAGAACTGAGTCAAATTTATAAGAATACAAATCATTCCCCAATTGATAAATAGTCAAAGGATACGAACAGGCAGTTTTCAGAGGAAGAAATTAAAGAAATCTACAAGCATATAAAAATATGCTCTAAATCACTATTGATTAGCGAAATGCAAATCAAAACAACTCTGAAGTACCACATTTCACCAGTCAGATTGGCTAACCTGACAAAACAGGAAAATGATAAATGCTGGAGAAGATATGGGAACATTGGAATACTAATGCATTGTTGGTGGAATTGTGAACTGATCCAATCATTATGGAGAGCAATTTGGAACTATGCCTAAAGAGCTATAAAAATGTGCATAACTGTTAACCCAGCAATACCACTTCTAGGGCTGTATCCCAAAGAGATCACAGAAGTGAGAAAAGGACCCATATTATAAAAATATTGATAGCAGTTCTTTTAGTGGTGGCAAAGAACTGGAAAATAAGGGGATGCCCATCAACTGGTGTAATAAGAATGTAAATTTTTAAGATCTTTCCTGCCCCTAGGCCCTTTGATAGCCTTAAGTGCACCTGGAGCCTGTGGTGGGAGGCTTGTTTTGCAGGAGATACTTAGTGATTGGGCAGTGTGTCAAGAGGGTTGTTACATTCTCTGAACCAGGAAAAGGCTATATAATCCCTGATGTGAGGCTTTGCTTTGCGGGCTCACTTTAAGAAGTGTTGTGTGATTTGACCAGATGAGACTCTGGGCAGCTGTTGAGAGCCCCTTGGCTTTGAAAACCCCTATGTTGATGCTTCCCTCTCTGATAACTGTGATTAGGTATAAATTAATGGTTGGACAATTGGAGGCCTGTCTGCCTGAAATGTTTCTCTGTCTTGTAACTTCTGCTTGTAACCTGTCTGTATACTCTGAAGTTCAGGGTGCTGACTATTTCCACTGAACTAGGTAAATGATATGTTTGATTGATTAAAGCAAGATTGTTAACGCATTTTGAGTTGCTTTCCTTTAAAAAAGCAGATCTAAGACCCTGTGTTGACAGCCACCCTGGGGAGTGCTTGCTGCTACAACTGGAGAATGGCTAAACAAGTTGTGGTGTATGAATATAATGGAATACTATTGTGCTATAAGAAATGACGAGGAGACAGATTTCATAACATGGAAAGACTTAAATAAACTGATGCTAAGTGAGGAGAGCAGAACCAGAACTTTGTACACAATTACAGACACATCCTATCTATGATGACTAACTTGATAGACTGGGCTCCTCTCAGCAATGCAAGGTTATGAGACAACTCCAAAAGACTCATGATGGAGAGGGCTATCCACATCCAGAGAAAGAAGCAGAGAGTCTTTATACAGATTAAAACAAACTACTTGCTCTCTCTTGTTTTTGTTTTGTTTTGTTCCTTCTTTCTCATTGTTCATTCCACTGGTTATAATTCTTCTTTACAGCCTGACTAATGTTTAGTGTGAAGGTATTTGTAGAACCTATATGGGATTGCATGCTGTCATGGGGGGAAGGAGGGAAGAGAGGGAGAGTGAGAAAATTTGGAAGTCAAGGGATTGTGGAACTGAATATTATAAACTAAATATTAAATATTATAAACTAAATATTAAAAGTAAATAAATAAAAAATTTAAAAACCTAACTATTCCTAAATAGGATTAGCCCCACCCTGAGGTCTCAGAAATTTAAATCTTAATTTTGGGGAGATATGAACTGAATGTTTTTTTTAAGCTTTTTTTTTTTTGTCTTTTTGGAGGGGGGAAGGCAGGGCAATTGGGGTTAAGTGACTTGCCCAAGGTCACACAGCTAGTAAGTGTTAAGTGTCTGAGGTTGGATTTGAACTCAGGTTTTCCTGATTTCAGGGCTAGTGCTCTATTCACTATGCCACCTAGCTGCCCCTATGTACCAAATATTTTAAGGCAAAAGGACAGACAGTATAAATATATATGAAAATTTCTTTAAAATTATCTACAACTAGTTCAGTAAAATGCTGGCATGTTGAATAATCTTGGACCCAGAAGTGAAGCAATTTGGTGAGAGAAAAAATGTCAAGGAGGCATAAAAACAGCAAAAATGGAAAATAAATTAATTTTATCCTCTACCTTCCAGAACTTTTCTGCTTCCAAAGCAATCTGTTTGGTGCCCACCTGAAATTTTGCATACTTTTTCCCAAGTTGAACAGAACTTTTCCCACAGTATTTGAAAATACTGGACATCCCTGAAGATTAGTCACTCAACAAGTGCCTCATATGTACCAGACACTGGGCTAACACCAGGGTTACATAAAGAGAAAAGTGACAGTCTTTGCCCAGAAAATTCCTAGAGGAATATGTATTTTGTTGGCAGGAAAAATACATCTATAGATACAAACAAAATAGATGCAGGGCAATATTAGCTGAGGAGGTCATTGGCAGCTGAAGGTTATCAGGAAAAATTTCATGTAAAAGGTGCTGCTCAAGCTGCATCTTGACAGAAGACAGGGATTCTAAGAGGCAGAAGCAAAGAAGTATATTACATGGATGGGGCACAGCCAGTACAAAGGCCCAGAAACAGGAAATGGAATGGCATACACAAGTAAAGTAAGTAGGCCAGTGCACCAAGTGAAAGAGGCTACAGAGAGCAAAAAAGGACACAGCTTGGAATGCACATGAAAGGATGATCCAGCAAAAGAAAATGAGATGGAGTGATAAGACAGGCAGGAGAACCAAGAGAGAAAAATGTCACAAAAACCCATGGGAGGAAGAGGAGCCAGGAGAAGGTGGTCATATCAAATAATGAAGAGGGACTAACGAAGAAGAGGCTTGAGAAAAAAGTCATAAAGATCTGGCAATTAGTAAATCACTGATAACTCTGGAGAGAGCAGTTTCAATTGAGTGGTGAGATCAGAAGTCAGACTATAGAGGTTTTAAAGATCATGAGGAAACAGAAAGCCAGTAAACACAGAAAGCCTTTCCTTATAGTTTAGGGGAGGAAAGATATAGATAATAGCTTGAGCAGTGTCTAGTGAAGGTTTTGGGGTTTTTTTAAGCATGAAGATGGCTTAGGTTTGTTTGAAGGCAGTTGTTGTTCACTCATTTCAATCATTTCCAACTCTTTGTGATCCCATTTGGGGTTTTCTTGGCAAAGATACTGGAGTGGTTTTCCATTTTCTTTTCCAGCTCATTTTACAGATGAGGAAACTGAGGCAAACAGGATTAAGTGACTTGCCAGGGTCACACAGCTAGTAAGTGTCTGAGGCCAGATTTTAACTCAGGAAAATTAGTTTTCCCGACTTCAGGCCTGGCACTCTATCCACTATGCTACCTTCCTGCTCCCTTTGTAGGCAGTAGGTAAATTCACTGGGAGGAGACCTTACCTTCTGGAAAGAATAACTATATGGGAGTCTAATTATTCCCTTCAAAAATAAGAACAGAAATATCAGAAAATAAGTCAAATTACTACTCTTACATGAAAACTGAAACTCATTTAAAATGAGCAGGCTGAAGAGCACTCTGAGTAAAAAAAAATATATATATATATATATATATATATATATATATATATATATATACACAGTACATATACATACTCTTGCACATATGTATATGTAATGGAATAGAAGGGAAAAGGCACTGAAAGTGATGAAAATGTATACTAAAAATAATTCTTAATAGAAACAAAATAAGGAATCCTGAAAGGCTGAAATGCTTAATAAGAATTCACATTTTTTAAAGCTTTGCAAAGCACTTATTTTGATCCTTACAACAACCCTGTGTGAGGTAGGTAACTAGTATATTCTTCATTTTAAAGATGTGGAAACTTAGAAATTAAATTGAAAAAAGTTAGAATATAAGTTCCTTGGGAGTAAGGATTGTTTTATTCTTTGGATCTGTACTGCCAAGCCCTAGCACAGGGCCTGATAAGAAGTACTTAATAAATGCTAGTTGTGTTTATGAGGTTCACAGGTTAACTGACTGGCCCTAAGTCAAACCAAAATTCAAACCTATGCCTTGATGTGAAATCCAGTGCTCTAGCTATAACACCACATAGCCTTATCAGGGTAACAGACATACACAGGAAATTAAATAACTAGAAATTTTTAAAATGACAAAAGACATAGAAAACATGAACACAGCTAAGAAATAAAGTGAAGAATTAAATGAAATTAAGAAATTTGAGGAGATAATGGCAAAAGCCATCAAAAAATATAAATAATTTTAAAACATGGATAAAACTGAAAGTAGAATATAGTAGAAATAATAGCAAATGCTTTAGGAGCAGAAAAACTAGCTCAGAAAAAAAAAAAAAGACCACGGAAAAGATCTGGAAGCATTGTATATAAAGCAACAAATCTAGAAGACTGATAACCACTCCACTCCCCCATTGTATATATTTCAGGAAACCATTAAAAAAATTATGAGAATAAAAAATGGGTGACATATTGCAAACTGAAAGAAGTCCTCTACAAAAGAAAAAATTAAAACACAACTCATCCAGAAGATCACTGCTAAAGTTCAAAATCAAAACACCAAGAGAAAATACTCTTAGACAGGAAAAAGATTACATATCAAAAAAATTAGTCAAAATCACACTAGATTTTCCTATAAAAATTATAAATGAAGAAAAGTTGAAATTCAATACATGTAAAATTAAAAAAAACAAGGCTTAGATCCCAGGATGCTTCCTAGCAAATCTAAGCATTCTGTTGGAAGGCAAAGGATGAACATTGAAAAATGCAAAGGACCTCAAAGAATTAATACAGAAAAACTCTCTACAGCAAAAGAATTTTTGGAATAAAGCTGGAGAGACAGGCAGGATAGTTAGCTGCTTTGAACAAGAAGAGGCTGCTGGAGTTGGAATCAGAGGCAGGTCTGAATCATAGCTCTACACTTATAACCTCTATATGACTGGGTACATCATTCTAAGCCTTCAGTAAAATGAAAAGCCAGAATATTATTGTGCAATAAGAAATGGCAAATATAAGGAATTCAAAAAATATGTGAAAAGACTTTTGTAAACTGATGCAGAATAAAGCAGAACCATAATACACATAATAACAAAAATATAAAGAACACTAATGAAGTATCATGTCCAATCTTGCAAATAACGAAAGAAGTACAGACTACAGATATGATCTACGGCAGTGCTGAGGATAATTAGAGTATTCAAATGAAATATTTTATGTTGCCTTTGGTTGTACAATATAATCAACTCCTACATTTTGCCTCTCCAAGATGACCCTGACACTCATTCATTTGTTGAGATTAACCTTTGTTTTGTCTTGTGGTTTCATTTATAGTGAAATTCTCAAGATTTACAGTTTGGTTCATTCAGTAGCACAATATGGCATATACTTTTCAGTATAATAGTATGTAACTCAGGTATCAGTCAATTATCTAATATTTAGAATACCAACAGATGAATTAATGTGCCCCTTCTGCCACTCTACCATCACTCCAGAAGCACATAGCCACAAAGGAGTGCCAAGGGCCATTTTACGGGTTTTTTTTCCCATGGCTGCCATGACCAAAGACTATATCACCTAAAGCCAGGCCATTGTTGAGGAGTCTCTCTATACTTATCTAGGCAAGTATTAGGAAAGTAGTTATCTATTTCTAGGACCATATTCAAAGCCTTTCCAAAGAACAGAATCTATGAGAACTATATTCTATTGATGCAGCTTTAGAGAAACGAAGGTCCCTTTCATACCACAATCAAGCACTTTAGTAAGACTTTGTGGAAAAGTGTTTACCCAGGGATAAGAATAATCATGATATCTGCTTTGGGTTAAACTATGGGATGATACAGATGGGTCTGAAAAAGAACAATTAATGTTATCAGAAGGGCCAAAAATGAAACATTAGTAAATATTTCAAAGCACAATGCAGATTAACTAAGAAAAAAAAAAGTTACAGAAAAGAGTATGGCAAGGAGAAGGTAGTTATAATCCCAAATTGAAAATACTTTCTATCTAACAAAAGGGGGCTGAAGATCAGATTTTAAGAGATATTTTGTGAATAAAATAGAAATTCTGTTTGGTGTTAATGACTGTTAAGTTTGGCTTAGTAAGAGAAACCATAAAATAAAAATTGCATTCCCTTTTGATATAAGACTTTCATAATGATAACAGGTAAGTCAAATTTAACTTCCGAATGTTCAATTCAACAAGTATTTATTAAGCACTGATGTACTGAATGTACTGTATCACTGTTAAGTGATACAAAGTCAAAACTAAAAGTCTTTGCCTTCAAGGAGCTCACATTCTCCCAGGTTTTTTTTTTTCAAAGAGTGTGTGTGTGTGTGTGTGTGTGTGTGTAAATAAAAATGCAAAAACATAGTAAACTGAAAAGAGTGAGAAAACCAATAACTCAAGTGGGGAGCAAAAATCAGGCAAGGTGTCATGGGAGGTAGCTGTTGAGCCTAAACCCAAAGGAAGACAAAGATTCTGAGATACAAAGATTAGAAAGAAGTGTTTCAATCCTGTCAAACAAGTTCAGATGCATGGAGATGTAATGTTAAGTTCAGGGAACTGCAAGAACACAGAGTTCATTAAGTGGAGTAGTACCAGTGCTAGAATGTGAAGTTATGTAAACCTTAGAAGCCTCTGAGTGTCAGGCTGAACAGTTTTACCTTTGACCTAGAAACATCAGATATGCCTTCAAGGTTTTTGAAAGCATAGGAATGATGTGCTCAGATCTTATAAAGATTTTATTTTAGCAGCTCTGGAGGGGATAAATTAGAGTAAAGATTAAAGGCAGGTTAATTAGGTTATTAGGAGGTTACTATAGTAGTACGGGAAAAAGATAAGGGCCTTAATAAGTGTTAGCTGAGGGAAAGAAAGGGATATCATCTAGTTTTGCTGAGTTGACAAAGGATTTCTGAAAAATGTTACCTTAGCATCTATGAAGGAACCCTTAAAAAACCCCAGAAAAAGTAAATCCAGAGTTCTAGATTAAGCAGAAGAACAGTTATGAGATGAAATCAAGAATGTGACCATGTCTATATAAGGTAGAGATGATGGGAAGGTCATGGGAGTTGAAGAGACCGATGAAGTAGAAGGCTAGGGTTTCTAACAGAGTATCAATTGGTCAGTTAAAGTTGAGTATAAAGGGACAGAGATGAAGACTGTTTAGTCCAATGTCACAAAAATAATCATTAACAGTACTCCATTATTCCCAGGTCCTCAGATTATATCCAGGGCTCTTTCACTACACCAGTTTGCTCCCCCTCCCCCAAATCCCACTGTTCTTAAACATTTCCCAGAAAGTATAAAACACTTACAAATTTTATTTTCTTCTTTAGTTCTGAATTAATGGTCCCTCCTGGTCCAATCTGCGCAATCACTGATTTGAATGTATTTTCCAGCTTCAAAAAATAAAAAATAAAACTATGGTGCCAAGAAGATGGTAAAAGGTAAAATATAAAGAAGATAAAAAATGACATTTCTCTTACTTAAGTAAATGCACTTTCAACAGAAATCAACAAGCAAGGGGAGATACAGTCAAGTATTATTCATTCATTCAAGATTTATGATAAAAAATAGTCTTACTTTAGAATTTCCCATCATAATGAATGTTATCTTCTACAATGGTACTGTTACCAAGTGGAAGTCTTCATTCACTCTTTATCTTTACCTAGAACTTTCCTTTCCTACACTAATTCTTAGCAAACATTGTCATAGTGAACATTACCAAGACTTGTTTTTTAGCTAGGAGGAACTCTCGTAACCACTGTCTCTCTAGCATCCCAAAGTTGCAACGAACATTTCTGACAACAGAATGGATTTCCATTTGCTTCCATTTTTCAACATTATTTTTGGCACTAAGTAAAAGGTGTTTAAAAATCTATCACCGTACATTATACTCTGAAAGAACCTTTGTTTCTTTGAGTTTTAAATTAAAATTACTTTAATGGCACTTATTTTAAAATATGTATTCATTGTTGGATCACAATTAGTAAAGCTTTAGGGATACCAAGGCACTTCCATGTGAAAAATTAGTTTACTTATCCCTGAAATAACTAAACAATTTTAGTTTTAAAAATCTAAAGCTATTTTTTATTGTATAATTGGCATATATTATATTTAAGAGGCAAACAATGAATTTTTTTTTTTAAGCATTGTCACCTCCAAAGTTTCTCACCTGGTTTAATTTTTCTGTTTGGTCCAAAGAAGATGTCTCCATGCCATTCAATTCTGTGGTTTTAACTGAATGTGGCTGTTTTAGCAGCTCAGTAGCTGAGGCAGGTTCTGGCAAATGTGTCCTTACTGCAGGTGTTGGCATGAAAGATTTGGGTTGTTTTGTTCCAACTTGTGGTGTTTTACCTTACATGTATAAAAGTGAAAAATTCTTATCAAAAACCAAGCTTACTGACTTAACATACTTCTAAGAAATTGACATTAATCCATCGCCACAATCTCCTTATCATCTTATTAATAAGATTAAGAGAAAGGCTATCAACTACTCAAAATAGGGAAGAAATTATTTAATTAGATTCCCACTTATTTAGTGAGACTTACTTCAATAGTGACAGTCAACCATCATTTAATGAGACTGCATTTTAAAGTGGAAAAAACATTGGACTGAACATTGGATTTGGCAGTCTGAACATCCGAGATCCAACTTAACTATTGGCTAAGTGACTTTTGGCAAATAATTTACTTCCTTGAATTTCAGTGTCCTCATTTGTAAAAGAGGATAAGAATACCTACACTGTGCACAAGAAGTCAAAGTGGCTTAGATCTCTCTCACCTGACTACCAAGGGTTAAATTTAACTGGGCATTTCTTCCAATAGCTCCATTCATACCCCCAAAGAGGGCCCCTGGTAGAAGAGAAAAACCTTCCCGAAGGAAAAGTATTACACTTTCATCAAGTGTGTTCTTACAAATCTACATTGCCTACCTTTCAAGTATCTTGTGAGGATCAAATAAAAATCTACATAAAAATCACTTTGAAAACCATTAAGAATCATTAAGTATAGGGGGCAGCTAGGTGGCGAAGTGAATGAAGTGAAGAAGCCCTGGAGTCAGGAGGACCCGAGTTCAAATCCGGCCTCAGACACTTAACACTTTACTAGCTGTGTAACTTTGGGCAAGTCAATTAACCCCAACTGCCCTGCCTTCCCCCTCCAAAAGCAAAAAAAGAATAATAATAAAAAAAAAAAGAATCATTAAGTATAAGAAAAAATGTTAAGTAATACTACAAACTGTACTGGAGTTCTTCAGGTACTATTAGGGACTGACACTATAAAAACCAGATGTGCTAGAACCCTGGTACCAGTAGATACAATTATGTTTTAGATGACAAAAGTTAACTCACTCAATATATGTTATGCCTACTAAGTCATAATAAGTCTGCAGATTCTTAATCTTCAACTACACCAATTTATTTTTTTAAAAGAGGAAGATGAGGAAAAATAAATATCTGAATTTGCTACCTATGCTCACACTCTTACCTGGTAACTCCCTCTTCTGTTCACTTGGTAGATTGGGCTTTAAGGTCAACAAAGAACCTGCCCTAGTCTGCTCAACAGCAATGATATCGGAAGCTGCACTCAGTACTTCAAACATAGAAAGAAATCCATATTGCATGTACTGGAATGATCGTCCAAATCGCTTTGCAAAGGCCTTTTCAAAATCAGAAAGGAGTATTGGAGAAAAAGCCAAGAGGTCCCTTAGCTCACTCTTTACCACAGCTGGAAGAATGGGGGGTATCCTTCCCCGGTAAGGGAGTCTCCGTCGAGAGCCAAAACTAGAACCAACATTTGCCCTTCCTTTCTGCGCAGAATTTCGAAGCTTGTTACTACTCCTTTGTTTTGCAACCAAACTTGCTATTCCTTTAGTTGTCTCATCAGGAATGGCTAAGAAAATGAAAGAAAAGGGTACATTAAGACTCTGCAGTTCCTCCTTGAGCTCCCTATAATCTTTTAATTTTATTTGACACTAGCTAATAAACTATTTGTGTATGTATATGTGCATGTATTACATGACATATTTACACTATATACTTTGTTATACATATATACATATATTTGCTATCATATGTTCATATGTCATATATACACACATACACACACGCAGTTTTTCTATTGTCTGGTGTTTTAATCTGAACTTGGGACGGTCCAAACAATTAAAAAAAAGAAAAAATCGGAGCCAGAAAAATCATTTGGCATTATATCTAGTCTTTTCCCTTCTTCCTATATTTCCTGCTTTTTGTTTATTTCAAGGTTAACCTTTCCAGATGATAGAAAGGAGAAACAGAAATACTGCTTCTTAACTCCTTGAAGATTTGAAACCCAAGTAAAATGGTCATATTTATCAATATCATTTCTCCAGAGATCTAAATATTAGAGACAATATCATATAAGTGATGGACTTGGCAGTCAGAAAGACCTAAGTTTGAATCTTGTTTCACACATTTAGTAGTTCCATGATGCTGGACAAGTCACTTAACTTCTCTAGGCCCCAGTTTCCTCATCTGTAAAATCACAGGACTGGGCTTGATAACCTTAAAAAACCAATTCTAAATCTGTGATCCTATGAATCGGAACAGAACTAAATCTGAATCCTGCTGGTGAACATTTACTAGATATGTGACCCTGGCAAGTTATTTAACAGTCCCTAAACCTCATTCTTCTTAATCTGATGCCTCATTAATTGGAGTATGAAGTGACCTGTGGTTCAGAAAGTCCATGCCAAAATTCTGATTTCTAATAGAGTATCAGTAACAGATGGCATCTACTTTTTGAGGACCAAATTAACTAAGTGGAGAAATGCTCATCTCCACTACGTTAGATACTTGGTCATAAATTTTTGGGACATGACAACCAAACAAAGAAAAATGCAAAATAAAAACAGCTCTTAGACTTCTGCTTTTTCAATGAGAGTGATCAAATGGAGGAAATGAGGGCAGAAGGTGCTAAGAATTAATACTTTTTAGATCATCTATAAGAATTAACTTAAGATGAGAACTGTTTCCAATGACTTATTAGAACAACTTGAATTCCATCAATTCTGGCTTTCTTGCTATAAATGACATCAGAAGAGAGGCAAAATAAATAAGTTTTCAGCGGTGATTTCATCATTCTTCGAAAGACATCTGAGACATTTCATAGGACATGTTATATTCTACCAGAGTGCTCATATTAACTATTTTTATGAAAGATCGTATACAAAAGTAGTTGTAGCATGTCCATCAACATCCATAGAGGACAAAAGGATAGAGAACTTTCCAAAGAACTCAATGAGAACTTAAAAATGTTAAGGTATGATTTAATATACAATAATTTCAATGCAAAAGTAGTAATAGGTGGACAGAAAAAAATACACTGGAAAATAAGGCTCAGAAGTAAGGAGGGAAGCCCAGGACTCTAGTGGACAATGCACAATTCTCACCTCTATACACCATGAATACTTTCTTTGAGAAAAGAATCATAAGATATTGGATGTGGTAAGTACCAAATAACGTAACAAAAATGATGTTGATTATTGATAGGAAATGACTTGTTACTAATATAGAAGTTAATCTTGAATCAAGTGTCTGTGTACAATTAGACTACAGGCTTGTTAAAGGAATGATTAAAATAAAAAACTACAAAAAATAAACATGAGAAAAAGATAGGAAGTGCAATGAGAATAATTTCAGCCTGACCTATGTACTCAATTTCTTGATGTAGTTACCTGGGGAATTCACAGAGGAAAGGACATCAATATAAAAACTATAATAATTTCATATAGAAGTTCAACAGATATAAATAAATTGCTGTAGGGACCAAGAGTCTAAAAACCATCTTAATCAGAAAATACTTTACTTGTCAAGTAGAAAAGATATAGTAATCAAGATCTAGCACCAATTAAGAATATAAACTTCTAAAAATCACATAGAAAAGGATGGTAGAAGATCATAAGCACAGTGTTGCCTCACAAAACAGAAGCAGTGTAGGGAAGAACCAGTGAGAGGGCCTGTTCTGAGAGAATTTAAGGATGAAACTGGGAGGAAGTCAATAAACAAAAGATTCAAAAGATTTTTCTCGTCAACTTTTCACCATCAAGAACTGTGGAGCTAAAGGACACTTGGACTTAAAGAGCAGTCCTGGTGTGCATATTATGGGAAGGGGTGATAGCATTTAAGAGAACACAAAGACAGAAAAAGAAGCAGCTGGCCCAAATCACCTGTACATAGAGGACGTCAGTACTAGAGCTGACAATTTTAAATACACTGCAGTTATCTATTTTCAAAGAATCTAAAGGGAGCCATAGTAACAAAGTTGGAAAAAATCTTGGAACCACCAAAAAATAAGACAGAGAACATCAATAACAACCAAACCACATGTCTACTTCATTTACGAAATTATGACAATAATCTACACATGCATCAAGGTCAACCTTGGCAGGGGACATCCGAAAAGGAGGCAAGTTTTCAAAAACTATATTCAGTTGACTGCACTATTATTATCACACAATTAACTGAGATGTATAGATGGGCAGCAAGGAGGTACAGTGGATTGAGTGCCAGGTCTGGAGCTAATTAGACCTGAGTTCAAATCTGGCCTCAGATGTTTCTAGTTGTGTGACCAGGGTAAGTCACTTAACCCTGTTTCTTCGGTTTCCCCATCTGTAAAATGAGTTGGAGAAGTAAATGGCGAACCACTCCAGGATCTTTGTCAAGAAAACCCCAAATGGGGCCATGAAGAATCAGACAGGGCTGAAAACTGAATTACAACAAACAGAAAACGTAAGGTTCCCCCAAGGGCTTAACAGCTTCAATAGACTAAAACAAGCTCGTCTTCTAGATGGGTTCCCAACTCAAGAGTTTAAACTAATTATTCACACAGGAAAAACCAAGTGGCTAAAGATGTCTGTATCATGACGTCAGTTGGCAACCTACAGAGCATGTCTACGGTATATTTTATCGCACTAAAAGTGAGGGCAGTGCAGAGGCGCAGCAAATTACAAAAGAAGGAGGACGTCATCACAAACAGGCCGCCTGTCTAAGGGAGCCCCCAGGATGCTGTGCCTCGGTAAGGAGCCTCAGAGCCCAGCAGGGCGCACACCGGCCGGCCCGGCCCGGCCCCGCTCCACCCCCGCGGCGCTGCCTACCCTTGAGGATCACCGTGCCGTCCCCGCACGGGCACACGCTGACCACGTCCGGCATGTCCAGGACCAGCTCCATGGTGGAGCGGTAGCCCAGCACCCGCAGGGGCAGGTGGCTCCCCACCATGGACAGGTACTCCCTCTCCAGCTGCTGAGGGGTCAGCCCATCCTTGGTGGAGATGAGGAGGGACCGGATCTCCTTCCTCAGACACTCCTGAATCCTCTCTTGGTCCGACATGCTTCCTCGGCTGGAGGGGTAAACAAACAGCACGCTTTTTATGTTAGCAGTTAAAAAGAAAAGACGGGGCTCGAGTCAAGTCCGCACTTATTAAGCGCCTGCTGTGTGCCCGACACTGGGCTAGGCGCTGGGAACGAGCGGCCCCCGCCCGCTCTCCCGCTCCCACCCTAAGAGTCCGCCCCGCCCGCGGCGCCCTTTCCTGGGCCCACACTCCTCCCCCCCACCCACACGGGCCGGACCCCAGCCCAGCAACGTTCGTCCCCCGCCCCCCCAACGCCCGTGCACGGGCCCAACGTCTCCTCAGGCCGAGGTCACAGGGCCGAGCCTGGGCGTGGCGGGGGTCCCGGCGCGGCCGGGCGGCCTCTTCTCGCCGCTCACCTGCTGAGCTGGGCCGCGGGGCCCCCGCTAGAGCTCGGCTCGCCTCCCTCTCCGGCCGCTGCGGCCCCCGCCGCCGTCGCCTCCTCCGGCTGCCCGCGGTCCGGTGCGCGCGGCGAAGCGGGCAGAAGAGCGAGCTGTGAAGGAGGCGCCTCGCGCCTGCGCAGTGGCGCCCACCCGTCCTGACGCCCGGGACGCGGGACGCCGGGCCCATGGCTGGAGGCTGCGCGAGGCGGCCGGGGCCCTCGGGATGGTTGGGGCGCCACGAGGCCGAAGGACCGGGCCAGGAGCAGGGGCGTCGCCGTCCTCCCCCAAACCCTGCGGCCCGGCCCCTGGCCGGCCCGGCCACGCGCGCTCGCGTCGTCCAAGGCGCGGGCCGCTCCGTCGAGGGCCACGGACCGGGAGCTCGCCGCCGGGGCTGCGGCGGAGATCGGGGGCCTGGAGCTCGGCGCGGGGCCCACGGCCTCGGCGGCGGTGCCGGGGACGGGGAACCGGCAACTCGCCCTCAGGGCCCCGGAGCCCGGCCCCGGGCCGGCGGCCGTTAGCCCCGACCGCGGCGGCCGACGGGCCGTGCGGGGCGGCGGCAGCGGGGGCAGGGGCATCTCGGGGCGGCCGGGAGCAGAGCGAGGCCGGAGCCCAGGCACCAGCGGCACATTCCCGGGGGGTGTAGGAGCGGAGCTGCCCCGACGACGGGGCCACTGACCTGGAGGAGAAAGGGCGGGGGCGGGGGGGGCCACGGCCACATGGGCCCTCGTGCCTGGCCGGCTCCCAGCACCAGCTCCGGCTCCGGGCACGGTCGTCGTGGGGCGCTGCTCCCTCCCGGGGGCGGGCGGTGCCAGGCAGAACAGACCCTCCTCTCCCGGCGCTGTGCAGCCCCACGCGACCTCCGCTTTGGAGGGGCTGGAGCTCCCGAGAGTAGGGGTCCAGACCTCTGACTCCACCCCCGCCCAACTGGGGGTAATGGAAAGCTGAGCCTGGGCGGAGTAACAATTAGCAAACACGCGAGGCGTGCTATTGCAAAGGGCTTCCGCACTCTGTGCTTGGGGTCCTTCCTGGCTCTCCTCCACCCGCAGCTCACATCCCACCACCTCCCAGAGGCCTGTCCCTGCCCGCCCTGGGCTCAGTTGCCCCGACCCTCAAGGACGGGTCGTCCTCCGGCCTCCTTCCCCAGCCTGCCCCTTCTTTGGAAGAGCTCGATAATTATTAGCGTCCCTTTTTACAGCTTGAGTGCTTTCTTCTGTTTCTGCTTGGTTCTTCCTAGGAAGGAGAGCAAGTCTGATTGCTCTTGCAAGTGAAAAGACCCTCAGGTATTTGAAGACAGGTGTGTCAGCACCGCATTTCCTTCAGCCAGCGCTATGCTTGGGCCTGAGCCGCTTCACTCCCGTAGCTGCCCCCTCTGCCTCGGCACCGATTCCAGCAGGTCCTTAAAGTGATGGAGGGGATTGGGCTAGAAGGCCTTTCAGGCCCCTTCCTGCATCAAACCCACGATTCTACATCCACCACATCGACCGCCCCTTGTAATCTGGCAAAAAAAAAAAAAAAAATCAGTTTTGTTGGTGACTGTTGCATTTTTTTTTTTTTGGTGAGGCAGTTGGGGTTAAGTGACCTACCCAGGGTCACACAGCTAGTGTCAAGCATTTAAGGTCAAATTTGAACTCAGGTCTTCCCAATTCCAGAGCTGGTTCTCATTTTTTAAAATGTGTATCTTCAGTGCCTACTACACTAGCTTGTAGTATACTACAATATTTCTCAATTGGTCAGAAGCTATTGTGAATTTGCTGGCCATTTCCTAATGTTTAGCTCTGATATGCCTTTTCAATTTATCACAACATTCTTTTCTTTTTAAATTTTGAGTTCTCTCCCTCCACCCTCCCCATCCCCACCCAGTGAGAAAGTAAACAGTATGATGCCAGTTATACTTGTGAGATCATGTAAAACATAGTTTCATGTTAGCTTAAAAAAAAACAACAAAAATATAGTGAGAAAACTATACTTCAGCTGGCACCCACAGTTCATGAGTTCTCTGGAAGTGGATAACATTTTTTTTGGCCACAAGTCATTTGGAATTGTGTTTTGGAACATTACATTGATGAAATTAGCCAAACCTTTCACAGTTCATCATCACAACTTGCTGTTAATGTGCACGATGATCTTGAGGTTCTCACTTCACTTTGTATCAGTTGGAATAGGTCTTGATGTGTTTTTCTGAAGCCACCCCCCTCATTTCCATTAGCATACTAGTACTCCATCACAATCATATGCCACAACTTGTTCAGCCATTCCCCAATTGATGACCATCCCTCAATTTCCAATTCTTTACCACCATGAAAAGGACTGCTATAAATATTTTTGCACATACAGGTCTTTTTTCATATATATGTATATATTTAGTGTTCAACATTCACTTCCGTTTTGAATTTTTTCCCCTCTCCAAGAGGGCATGCAATCTGATACAGGCTCTACTTATACACTCATATTCAACATTTTCACATTGGTCATGATGTAAAGAATTAGAACTATTGGGAGGAACCACAAGAAAGAAGAAACCAAACAACAGAAGAAAAGGAGAGCAAATAGTCTGCTTCCATCTGCGTTCACCTTCCTAAGTTCTCTGTGGATGCGGAGAGCATCTTCCATCCTGAGCCTTTTGGAGTTGCCTTAGACCCTTGTGTTGCTTAGAAGAGCCCAGACAATATAAGGTCAGTCATCACACAATTCCTGATACTGTGGGCCATGTTCTCCTGGTTCTGCTGGCTACACTCAGAATTAGTTCATCTAAGTCTTTCCAGGTTTTTCTAAAGTCTGCCTGCTCATCATTTCTTATAACACAATAGTATTCCATGACATTCATATACCATGACTTATTTAACCATTCTCTAATTGACAGACATCACCTCAATTTCCAATGCTTTGCCACCACCAAAAGAGCTGCTATAAATATTTTTGTATATGAGGGTCCTTTTCACATTTTTATGATCTCTTTGGGATACAGCCCCAGAAGTCATCAAAGGGAATACACAGTTTTATAGGCCTTTGGGCATAGTTCCAAATTGCTCTCCAGAATGGTTGGATCAGTTCACTCCACCAACAATGCATTAGTGTTGCGATTTTCCCACATCTCCAACATTTATAATTTTCTTGTTTTGTTATGTTAGCCAATCCAATAGGTGTGATGTGGTACCTCAGAGTTGTTTTGATTTGCATTTCTCTAATCAATAGTGATTTAGAGCATTTTTTTCATATGACTCTAAATAGTTTAAATTTCTTCCTCTGAAAACTGCCTGTTCATATCCTTGGACTATTTATCAGCTGAGGAATGGCTTGTATTCTTATAAATTCAACTCAGTTCTCTCTCTCTCTCTCTCTCTCTCTCTCTCTCTCTCTCTCTCTCTCTCATATGTGTGTGTGTGTGTGTGTGTATATATATATATATATATATACATATATATATATATATATATATATATATATATATATATATTGTTTCCCAGCTTTCTGTTTCCCTTCTAATCTTGGTTGCATTGGCTTGGTTTGTGCAAAAACTTTTCAATTTAATGTAATCAAAATAATCCATTTTGCATTTCATGATGTTCTCCATTTCTTGTTTGGTCATAAACTCTTCCCTTCTCCATAGATCTGACAGGTTATCCTTGCTCTCCTACTTTGCTTATAGTATCAGTCTTTATGTCTAAGTCATGTACCCATTTTGACTCTGTCTTGGTATAGGGTACAAGATGTTGGTCTATGTCTAGATTCTGCCATTCCAGTTTTCATTAAATAGTGAGTTCTTATCCCAGAAGCTGGATTTATCAAATAGATTGCTGTAGTCATTGACTGTTGTGTCTTCTGTCCCTAACCTATGCCACTGATCCACCACTCTATTTCTTAGCCATTACCAAGTAATTTTGATGATTGCTGCTTTATAAACCAATTTAGGACTGGTACATCTCGGCTGCCTTCCATTGCATTTTTTTTTTTTATTAATTCCCTTGATATCCTGAACTTTTCTTCCAAATGAATTTTGTTACTGTTTTTTCTAGCTCTATAAAATAATTTTTTGGTAGTTTGATTGGTATGACACTGAATAAGTAATTTAGGTGGAACTGTCATTTTTATTATATTAGCTGAGCCTACCCATAAGCAATTGATGTTTTTTCATTTGTATATATCTGACTTTATTTGTGTGAAAAGTATTTTGTAATTGTGTTCATACAGTTCCTGGGTTTGTTTTGGCAGGTAGATTCCCAGATATTTTTTAATGTCTACAGTAATATTAAATGGAATTTCTCTTTCTATCTCATGCTGTTGGACTTTGTTAGTTATATATAGAAATACTGATGATGTATGTGGGTTTATTTTATATCCTGCAACTGGGTAAAGTTGTCCATTATTTCAAACAATTTTTTACTTGATTCTCTAAGTATATCATCTTATCATCTCCAAAGAGTGATAGCTTTGTTTCTTCCTTGCCTATTCTAATTCCTTCAATTACTTTTTCTTCTATTATTGCTAAAGCTAACATTTCTAGTACAATATTGAGTAACAGTGGTGATAATGGACATCCTTGGTTCACCTCCAATTTTATTAGAAATGCCTTTAGCTTATCATAGGTCCCTCTTTTTTAAAAAAATCTCTTTGAGATACAGACCTAGTAGTGGTATTGCTGGGTCAAATGGTATGCACAGTTTTATAGCCCTCTCTGATCTCCTTTTTTTTGGGGGAGGGGGTTTGGAAGGGCAGTTGGGGTTAAGTGACTTGCCCAAGGTCACACGGCTAGTTTTGCGTTAAGTGTCTGGGGCAGAACTTGAACTCAGGTCCTCCTGACTTCAGGGCTGGTGCTCTGTTCACTGCACCACCTAGCCGCCCTTCTGATCTACTTTTAAAAATAGAAAGGGGCCCCATACTATTTACTGAATAAAACAAAAATTTCTAATCTTCAGGGTCTTCCACAATCTGGCTGCAAGCTATTTTTCTAGCCCTCTCATGTAATTTTAGTTTCAGCCAAAGTGGACTGTTTGCCATGCTTGCTTACTCATCTATATGCCTATTTTCACACAGAATAGACTCCTCTCCCCCTCACCTCCCCCCACCATTTCCTTCTGCTGAAGTCTTTCTAAAGTGAAAATAAACTTTAAGTTTCTCATAGCATTTTGCTTGGACTTTGCTGGTCCGAGTTCCCAATTACTTTTTTAAATGGTCCAGTGAGAGACTATTGAGAGGAGAGATTGTGACCTTATAAGAAATTTTGCTTCACAAACTAGGAAGTTCCAGCTCATTCTCTGTTGGTATATAAAAGTCCCAGTTGAGGGTTGTTGAGGGAGGGATAGAATTTGGAACTCAAAACTTTTTTTAAATGTCAAAAATAGTTTTAACGTGTAATTGCAGGTAGAAGTAAAGTAGAGGAGTCAGGAGGGATAGGAAATAAGAGATATGCACAAACATAAAAGCAAAGATCAGGAGTAGAATTGTTAGGGAAAGTATATGTCTATATGTGTACATATGTATTTGTGTATGTATGTGTATATGTGTAGGTCTTTATAAATAAATGTATCTGCACTTAATTGTGGGGAGGAGAAAGGGGGGGGGAGAACAAAGTAAAAAGTGCCCAGCAGAGAACAAAAGAGACTTAAAAGGAGGCAAAGAAGAGATGCCCGGCTCTCAACACAATGTATAGTATTTATCAGACAGGCTTCCTTGAATGAAAGTTTATCGCTACATATTTTGAATCCTCTCATGTTCCGCTCTGCACATGACATGCTTTTATTTCTTTTCCCACTTTGTATTTGTTTCAGTATTCAAGATTATGATTTTTTTCCCTTTTCTCTATTCTGTATTTGTGTTCACATCAGAAATAAGTAAAAGATTAAATTTAAAATTTGTTTTAACATGTAATTGGGGAAAATACATGTGTACATATACATATACATGTTATATGATCACAGATTCAGAGCTAGAAGTGATCTTGGGAACTATCTAAACCAACCCCATCATTTTTATAGAAAAGTAAGCAGAACAGTGAACTTTAACATTTAAATTGGCCTGTCCATTCCCCAACTTACTTAATTTGTAAGGATGGCAGAATATCAAGAAATAAAAATGTGTACAAAGCTAGGGGTTCAAAAATATGTGTATGTAATATTTTTGACAAGATAATGGTCCCACAATTCTAATTAGACAGGAATTTAAGAGCAAACAAAAGTTTCTTTACACTCCTCTCACATGTTTGCCTAGCAGTGGAATTAGGTAAATCATTAAGAAACCAAAGGGCCAACTCAGCACTCAGTCTTACTAACCTCAAGCATAAATATTTGTTGAGCCTTTTCAGTTTTCCTTTTGCCCAAGCAGTGGGAAGGCTAAGGCTCTGAGTAGTCAGCTATACCCTCTGTGGACCCCAACTCATTAGTATGAATGACTAGTTGACAGTGGCCTCAGGGGTGCTACATAGGTTTTTAAGATTTACAGAATACTTCCACCCTGTGAAGGAGGTACTCTACCTATTTTATAGATGAGGAAGATGGGGCTCTGATATTTGCCTATGGTAATCCAGCTTGTCAATGTAGGAGGCAGGATTCAAACCTAGGGTTTTCCTGACTCTGAGACCAGAATTCTTTACCATATATATGTGTGTGTGTGTGTGTGTGTGTGTGTGTGTGTGTGTGTGTGTGTGTGTGTGTGTGTGTATGTACATATCATGCTAGCTCTCCTTTAGGCTTTGGACAGTCTGAGATATAATGCCAACCTCATAAAAATGTTGGTATTTGAGATTATAGGCTCTGTGACCTGAGAGCACAACAGTTCAAGAAAAATTCATTAAATCCCAGGTGTCCCATTTCACTGTCCAGCAGATCTAATAACTAAGCCTGTATTTGTTGAAGCTTCCTCCTTTTCACTAAAACATTCATCACCCAGTCACATGGTATGGCTATGCAAGGGAGGATATATTTGCATACCCAGAGCCCTCTTGGATCTACCCCTCCATTGCTTAGTTCTAATTGCAGAGCCTATCCTCAGGATGGAGAAGAGGTCTCGAAGCTCTTCCAGGGAGTCCCATAAGCGAAATAGAAATTCTCCACCTAAGAACAAAAGAGGAAAGTCAGAGAAAGGTGATAGAGTCAGTAGCAGCCAAAATGCCAGAGGGGAAAAGCAGGATTCTGAAAGGAAGAAAGGAAAGGAAGACAAGGACCATGGCACTGCGCCAGCAGCAGATAACAGAATCCAGACTTCCACCATAGTGGATGTAGATGATGTCATGGGCTCCTTGGAAGATGAAACTGAAGTGATGGCCCTGTTGGAAAGCGAGCATCAGGATGAAGGTCCGTACTGTCTGAGAATGGTGGGGAGTGGAGGAAGAGAAGGGAGAGCTGCGTTGCTCTGTATCCTATCTCCACAAAGGGAGAGCAAGTAGACCTTAGCATTAAAAAAAGGTCCAGAGAGGCTCAAAAAGGGATCTGGAGACAATTTTCTAGCTCCCTTAGGACTTACAATCTAACTGAGAAGAAAGCAAAAATATATAAGTTTAAATTTAAGGGATTAAAAACAAAAACCCAACCCCAGCTAGGTGTTTGGAGGGAGGGGGCAAGAAGCAGGGGAAATAGGCATAGGAAAGGTTGGAGGGTATCTAAGTGATAAGGAACATAGGAGAGAAACAATATGTCCAATTCTTTTTTTATTTTTTGCTTTTTGGAGGAGGAAAGGCAGGGCAATTGGGGTTAAGTGACTTGCCCAAGGTCATGGCTAGTAAGTGTTGAGTGTCTGAGGTCGAATTTGAATTCAGGTCCTCCTGACTCCAGGGCTAATTCTATTTCCTGCACCACCTAGCCACTCCAATATGTCCAATTCTTTAAGGCACAGAGGTTCTAGTTAGTCACTTTTTAAAAAGTGAAAGAAAAGAGAGAAGTAATGAATTCTTAATAACAGTTTTTGGTGGAATTATGGTGTTTCAGATAGTGTGCTGGTGTGTTGATTTTTCGGTGAAGTGATAACTTTGGGGTGAGTTTAAGGTGTCCCAAAAGTCTTAGAGCAGTTTTAAGTTTTAATGGTGCTAAGATTTTTAGGAATCCTGCATTTCCCTATAGTAAATATATGGAAAGGGGAAGCAAAATGAATGAGACTTCTCAGGTTGAATATGTCCCTTGTTATGATGTTCAATAAATCAAACCTCAAGGGGGAAAATGGTGAACTTGATAAAGTTTGTCTTCAGCTTGGGATCCAACCACTTGTCTCCTTTCAATGTAACTTTGCCACTTAACCTCTTGCTAGTCTCTCTAATGGCCTCCATGGTGTACCCAAACTGGAAAATTCTCCATCCTCCATCTTTCGCCTTGCCTTCTCTTAGCTTCTTGGCCTTCTACTCATGCTGCCCCTCTAGCTAGAAAGGACCAGCCTTCTGCCAGCCTTCCTTTCCCTACCATGAGTTTTCTGATCTGTCTTCCTCTCAGACACTGCCTTCCAGTCTCCCTTGCCTTCTCCAGTCAAACTATGAAAACATGGTCTCTTCTCACATCTCTCATTGCATGTTTACATGAAACTCTCCCTTGTTCTTATATCACTCTCTTCTGTGCCATAAGACCATAGAGTTAGACCTAGGAGAGACCTTGGAGGTCATCCAATCCAACCCTCTTAACTGATAAATGAGGAAGTCAAGAGACTTGCCTAGAGTTACAGAGCTTACAGGTTACAGTTACAGGTAATAGGAGCAGGACTTGAACCCAAGGCCTCTGACCATGCATACAGCCTCTTGAAAAGTTCATATTCATTTTAAAACCAAAATGACAATCTGGGAAGCTAAATTCAACTTCACTGGAATTGAATTCATATCTAAATATCATCATTTACATAAGAGTATGTATTTATGTAATCCGAATTATATAGCTCTTTGCCACTTTACAGAGTGCTTTCTATGCAACACCCCTGTGTGCATATTACCCCCATTTTATAGATGAGGAAGCTGAGGCTCAGAGAAGCCAAGCAGCTGACCTGGAGGTTGAGGGCCTTGGTACGGGTAAAGCTGGCATCTGAACTTGTCTCTTACTTTAATACCAACACTCTTTCCATTGTATCATGACATGCTTCAGTGGGAGGAACCTTCGACATCATCTAGTCAAATCACTGAATTTCACAGGCTTGCAAATGCTCTGGGAAACCCCAAATGTCTGAATCTGAGCTTTGAGTTCTGCTCTTTATGCCACACTGCCTTCCACTAATGGAATGCACCCTAGAGAGGTACTCTTATAATTCTTTGGATAAATGTGTCTCCATCCCTCCCCTTTCAGACTATATCCTAAGAGACAGATCTGTGCTAACTCAAGCTCAGTCTCTCTAGTACTCTGCATAGTGCTTTGTACACAGTGGATGCTGAATCGTTCTTTATTGAGTTGAATTAATGATAGAAATTTCAGGCCCTGGGGGGATTGGAGGGATAGCCCTCGAATCACATCAAAAAGTGACCTTCACATAACATCAACTGACTCTTCAGTGAAATGACTCTTTCACCTATACTCCTAGCTAGTTCGTTTTGCCTCCTTCCTGGGATGTTTTCACTGTGAGGTCAGCCCACTAACTGTTAGCCAGCTAGTATTGCAAATCTCTATTTTTATTTTCTTTTTCTTTTTCAAAAGGTATAAAATCATCTTATCTAGGAATCTGTGAGTGGCTTCTCATCATCTTATCCCTGCTGTTCATCATTGCAACTTTTCCCCTCTCTATTTGGTTCTGCATAAAGGTGAGACTGCAGAAGTACCTGACAAAGTCATTTCTTGATGTCTCTCTCTGGGTCACTGACTTCAAAAGTTAGTCACCAACTTCAGTTAATCTGTAAGCATTTATTATGTGTGCCAGGCTCTGTGCTAGGAACTGGGGATACAAAGAAAAAGATGAAATAGTCCTTACCCTTGAGAAATATATACTATATGGGAATACAACCTGTATATGCATAAATCTATTAGAAAATTAAAAATAAAAAAATAATTTGTGTTACCTTGTAAGACTTTCAAGTTATCTTTCACGTGAAAATGCTGAGTTACTAAACCAGGGATGAGGAGGTGCTTAGAGCTTCTGACATTAAGTGGTACCTGACCCAGTTCAAGAAGAAAGCATTGTATATAGAGGTTGAAACTGTGGGGGCTTCTGCTTTATTTGCCTATGAAAATTTAACTTCTATGTTTTTTGCCCCCCACCATGTAACACTGGATTGAGATTTTCATGACAAGAAACTGGAAGATTTCTTTCTAACTTAACTGAGTCACTCCATTTTATGTGTAGCCCCATGTGTACTTGACCAAAGGCATCATAACTTATGCAAATATATTGTTACTTATAAAGGGAATGATCAGGTAGCATCCTTTTTTTCCCCTGGTACAGACCCATTATTTGTAGCAAAGTCCTGCTGTGGAAACCCATTCTACCGAGGTAAATGAATGAGTCTTCTATAATCTAGGATCTTCAAGATTTTCCAGGAGACATTAAGAGGTTAAAACACTGGCCCATAGTCACCTGATACACATCAGAGGCAGGACTCCAACCCATGTCTCTCTGATTCAAGGCTGGCTTTTCATTCATTGTGCCAAGCTGTCTTCTTAATACACTTTAAAATCACTTTCAGATACATTTCACACTTTTACTGCCATTCTGTCCATCTATTCACATGGACAGAATGAAATTCAGGCAGATTGTCTGAAAGTATAATTCCAAGAACATTTCAAAACCACATGCCCTGGCTTGGGGTGGAAAGGGACTGGGCTGAATTTAATGACTTTAAGGTTGTGATAAGAGATTTAATACAGCAATAATAATAAAAAGTTGTAATAACAAGAGATTTTATAAAGTCACTTTATCATCATAAATCCTGCATAATAGGTATTATAGTATCATTTTCTCCCACCCACCCACCCCCCCCATTCTATAGAAGAAGAAACTGAGGCCCAGAGAAATTAAGGGTTTGGCCCAGAATCACATGGCTAGTCATGGTAAAGCTGGAATTTGAACAAGTCTTTTACTCTAACACCAAGACTATTTATGTTATATCAGAGCACCCCTCAGTGGAAGGTACCTTGACATCATCTAATACAACTACTTCATTTTGTAGATGTAGGAAACCCTACATTCAATTGTTTAGTGATTTATTTGGGGGTTTTCTTGGCAGAGATACTAGAGTGGTTTGCCATTTCCTTTTCCAGCTCATTTTACAGATGAGGAAACTAAGGCAAACAGGTTAAGTGACTTACCCAGAGTCATACAGCTAGTAAGTGTCTGAGGTCACATTTGAACTCTGAGTCTTCCTTACTCCAGGCCCAGCACTCTGTGCACTATGGCGCCACCTAGTGGCCCCTACATTTATCAAAGGTATCCTTAAACCTTCAACAGCATCTAGATTCTAATTTAGGCCCATTCAAGTTCAAGGAGAAGAATGGGGAGCAGAAGAACCATCTTGTGGAGTGAATGGACAGGGACAAAAATTGGAGTCAAATTCAGGACTGAGAACAAGAATTATTCATGTAGTGAGGGAACAAAATCAGAGAACAATAAATGTGAAAAAGATTTTCCTCTATGGAAGATTGTTTTTATGACTGTTTCAACCACTGGTATGGATGGAATGGTCTTTCTTTGGTTTGAAACAAGAGATTTTATGTCACCAAGGCTCACATGCAAATTACAAAACCTTTTCAGAAAGGTTTCATTCCTCTTTCTAAGGGGTTCTGAACATCTTAATTTTTCACCTTCAGGTAGCACGGGAATATGAGAGAGTCATTATATTCCGCCTGGGACATCTTCTTCCAGGAAGAGCCAGAGGCCCTGGTAAGGATGTTCTTTTTAGCACCATACCTTCTTCCATATTCTCATCTGTAAAATGGATATAATAATAATACCTCCCCTCAAAGAGTTGCTTCAAGGATCAAATAAGATATCACACATAAAGCACTTAGTCTCTGTATTCCCCACTCCCTTTGGTGCCATTTATCTCTGTACTTCCTTACTTTCTGTACCCCTATACCCTTTATTAAAAGTGTGATTACAGCCCCCCTTCCCACTACCATCATGGTTTTTCCTGGTGAATACTAAAAGAACCATTCATTTCACAATTCCATAAATTAATTAACAATTCATCTGGGGTTAGGATTTTAAGCTGAGAAGGAATGGACAGGGATGGTCAGACATGGTAGAAAGAGCACTCATTTTGGAGATAAGAAACATGTGTCCAAATCCCAGTTCTACCACTTACTCCATATCTTGGATGTATCACCCTCTCTGGACTTCTTTTTCCTCATCTGTAAATTGATGGGGTTTGATTAAATGATCTTTAAGGTTCTTTCCAGCTCTAAATCAATATGATCTTGAGAATGGCATTTAGGCCAGGAACCTAGGAATACCATTTCAAGATTAAGAAGTGTCTGAGCTGCACTATAGCACAATAAAGGTACAACATATTTAGATTCTATGATAAGGATTATCTGCTTTTAAAGAGCTTTCCTGGTGTGACTCAAGGAAGGTTAGCAGACTTCTCTGAATAACAAAGCTCTGGGTAGTCTGGGATACCATCAAAACCCTAGCAAATGCCCTATAATTCTCAATTAAGAAGCACTGAACAGTCAGTCTATAAGCACCTGTTAAGTACTTACTATTTGCCACTATGTCAGGTTTACAAAGAATGGCAAAAAAGTTCATGGCTTCAAGGAACATCTCTCAAAAGGGAAAACACTGAGTAAATAGTTGTATATGAAATATATGTAGAGTAGAGAGAATGCTCTTATCTCTTATCACGTGCTTTGCATCGTGATTGTTGCTATGGAGACTAATAACCACATAGATGAGAAAAAGTTCCATTAAAGTACCATCCTTTGACCCCAGGGTAGTACCGAATCCCTTTCACATCTTAAGAAATGCCAGAGGAGACAGTTGCTGTACCCAAAGTTTGCTGTCAATGAGTTCAGACCCAAGCACCCAATAGTCTTTGCAGAGCAACAGCTAGACAAAAAGTCCTCCATTTAGCCAACTTTCATCTTGTATGGAAAAGTAAGAGACAAAAGAGGGCTTCTAGGATGAAACATTATGATAGGTGTTCCCCCATCACCACCCCCTCTCTTCCTGATTGCCTCTCTCTCCAATAGAGAGTCCAGAATGATTTACTCTTGTCTTTGTATTTCCAGCAGCTAACATAATCCCTAACACATAAGATCATGGATTCAGAGCTGGACAGGACCTCAGAAGCCAACCAACTCATCTTACAGTTAAAGAAATTGAGGATCCGGGGGGTAACATACCTGTCCAAGGTCACACAGATAATGCTGGAGGTGGGATTTGTACCAAGGTCTCAGCTACTGCATAGCATGTAGTGAGTGCTTGTAACAGCAAGCACCTTAGCACACCCAGGATGGCCTGCTAGCACAGGTTCTTTGATCTGCTTTTAAAGGAAAGACTAGTCAAAAAGGGTTAACAATCCTACTTTTAATTACATTCACTAATTCAGGGAAAAGGTCAGCACCCTGAACATCAGAGAAAATACAAGCAGAGAAATTAACACAAAGACAGGGTTCCAGCTGTCTGAGTGAAGCAAGATTGCTATACACTTTACATACATCCCTGGATTGAGGAAGCACAGGCATCTAAGCAGTTGGGTGGCCCTTAACAAACCACTACTCAAAGTCTCCACCAGGAAATCAAAAGATCCTTCTCATGAGCTAACCCCCAAAGCAAAATGCCAACCTCCCCGGATATATAACAAAGTCTTGGCCCCTGATTGGCTCAGAACCAGCAGGCACAAAACCTACTTGACTCAGCATAGCTGTGAATGATCAGGGTTCCAAAGAAATTAATCCTTCAGATGTTTAGAATTTAGCCTGAGCCTGGGAAACTGAACCCCAAAAAGAAAGTCACAAACCCCCCCCCCCCCCCTTGCTTGCACTTGCAGTGCTTACAGGATGACTGACTGAAGGATTGCTTCTTGTTTTAGGCCTTGTTTTCTTTCTGCCCTGTCTGGATACCTACCACAAGGTGGATCTTCGCCTCCAAACCCTAGAGATTCCTTTCCATGAGGTAAGGAAAATGACCGATTTTGCATTCTCTGCCTGTTTTCATCATTCGACATTTAAATCCGATTGGAAACTTTGACTCTGAGAAAAACAGTTGAAAAACTCATTTGCATTCTTTTGGTTGTTCCTCCAACATAAGGACAGTGTGGTAGACAGCATGCTGGACTGGGAGTCATAATCTGGCTGCAGACCCTGCCCCTGGCCCTTACTGCTTCTGTGATTGACAGAGAACAGCAACTCATACTTATATAATACTTTACGGATGGCAAATACTTTCCACACAATTTACTTCATCTCTCTGGGCCTCAGATTCCTCATCTGAAAAATAAGGCAATGGAAATGGACCTTTAAGGCTCATCTCAGTCTGATATAGGATTCTCTGATAATAGTTATAGTTAGTACTTACATAGCACTTTAAGGTTAAGCAACCCTAGATGGTAGGTGCTAATAATAACTTCATTTTATAGATGAGGAAACTAAGTTAGGCACAGGTTAAGTGACTGGTCCAGGATCACACAGTGTCTGAGGTAAAATTTAACTCAGGTCTTCCTGATTCTAGGTCCAGATTTCTATCCACTGTACTACCTAATTGCCTATGATCCTAAAAGGTGCCTGGAGATAGCAACCCAAAGTTTCCAAGAGTTTGGTTCATAAGCATGTCCTCATTTATCTTCCAGTCCTGAATTTATGGTTCTCTTTTGATTTCCTCCTCACCTTTTTGTGATTCAGGGAGTTTCACTTTAAGAAAACTTGGTATATGAAAATTGGAATTTATAAAACAAATTTTATGGGGAGTTACATAACTCATGCATTCATCAGTAAGCAGAGAACTCTGCTTGGCACTGGGGAAGACACAAAACTTAGCTAAGATGATAGTCCTTGACTTCAGGAGGTTTGTTGTTGTTCACTCATGTCCAGCTCTTGGTGACTCCGTTTGGGGTTTTCTTGGCTGAGGTACTGGAGTGGTTTGCCATTTCCTCCTCCAACTCATTTTACAGATTAGGAAACTGAGGCAAACAGGGTTAAAGTGATTGCTCAGGGTCACACAGCTAGTAAGTGTCTGAGGCCAGATTTGAACTCAGGAATTTGAATTTTCCTGATTCCAAGCCCAGTGTTCTATCCACTGCAACACATAACTGTGGCTTACTGTCTAGTAATGAAAAAAGGGTTCTTTGCTTTATAAAAGGATTCCTTTAAATAGGGAGCTCCTTGGTGTGATTCAATTGAATAAATAGTTACTAAATGTCCAATTCATGTAGATCACTATACTGGGTGTCCAAGGGTGAGGGTAAAGGATATAAAGATAAATGAGACATTGTCCCTCTCCCCAAGGAGTTGGTTTCTAGTCAGGAGAAACTTTATGCCCACGAATACCCATTGCTCCAGGCCTAGGGAACCGTGTGAGCAAAGAGACAGGGTCAGGAAACCAGTGGGCCTATGGGGATGATGGGGAGGGAGTGCTGCCAGTACCCCTGTAGGTTACTGTCTACTCAAGGTTCTGAGCCTTCATTGTAGCAATATGAAGCTTGGCTTATCACAAATAAATACCTATGGGCTATGGAATGTGAAATAGAAATGGAAGAATTTAAAAAGCGTTCCTCCCTGTGTGTTGTCCTGCCTGGTTGCTTGGATTGCTTAGCTCTAGTCTTAGAGAGGCCTAGAGAAGGTGGAAGGTGGGGTAGGGCCAAACCTGGGGAAGGCTTTAAATACCAGGCATAGGTTTATAATCGGTAGGCAGTGAGAAGTCATTAAAAGCTCAGCTCAGCTTAGATTTGTATGTAAGTGATATTAATCTAGTAGTTGTATGAAATGTGGAGAGACAGAGGCAGCAAGATCAGTTAGATATTAAAGAAGTTCAGGGTAATAATGTGAATTTATGGGGGGAGGAATGGAGTGACAGAGGAAAAAGAATGGAGAGGACAGGCAGGAGAGAGTTTGTGGAGATTTGGAAACTGATTGATTAGATGTGAGAGGGAGAAGAGTATAAGTCAACAGGCATTTATGAAGTCCTACTATGTGCCGATCACTGTGCTAATGAACAAGGATCAAATAGAATAAAAATCGCTGGGCTTGGGGTGGATGGGTGTATTAGCAACCACACTGGAATACCCAGGATGGCTGCTAGCACAGGTTCTTAGATCTGCTTTACTGAAAAAGATAGCTGTTTAAGGGGTCAACATATCTTTTTAAATTACATTCACTAGTTCAGGAGAAAAGTCAGCACCCTGAACTTCAGAGAAAATCAAAACAGAGAAAATAGAGAAAAATACAAGCAGAGAAATAAAGGCCAATAGGTCTTCTAAGTGAATGAGAAATAGCACAACAGGTGGATCCAGCTGTCTGACCAAGGCAATACATTCATAGTTACCAGAGAGAGAAGCACCAACATCTAGGTTTTTCAAAGTTGGGTGGGTCCTTAATGGCTACCCAGAGTCTCATCTGGTCAGATCACAAGACCCCTCTTCCAAGGAGGGAGCCCCAAAGCAAACTGCTGACTTTAGAGTATATGTACCCTTTTTAGAGCCAGAGGGCACCACAACCCTCAAAATTATGACTAATAAGAAATTAATAAAAGGTGTGAAGGCCTTCCCACAAGCTAGCCTCCCCTAAGCAAACTGCCCTTAATGGACTCCCCCTGAGGCCTATTAATGGGCAGGGAAGATCTTCTATCCCATTAAAATTACAACAGTGGGGTGATTAAAGATTACAGACCTGGGAAACTGGATGAAGAGAGATGACAGAGACAGAAATAGTTCAGGAGGAAAGATAATGAATTTAGTTTTGGACATGTTGACTTTGCGGTACCAGTGGGACTGAGAGAATGCTGACTGATGACTCACTTTTATAGAATTCTTTATGTTTCACAAAGTGCTTTTCATACCATAAGCCTATGAGGTGGGCAGTCTAAGTATTATTGCCCCATTTTACAGAGGAGGAAACTGAGACTTGGAGAGGTGAAGGAGTTTGCCATCATCACACATCTTCTAAGTGCCTGAGGCAAGTGTGAATCCAGGGCTGCTGGCTTTTATCCAGTACTTTATGTAATACAGTTGAGAAGGACGGTGAGTGAGGAAGGTAAGAGAGTCAGCAGGAGGCCAGAGGGTGATAGGAGGAGACAGAAGAGCACAAAGGGATTGTGAACTTGTAAAGAGAAGACGCTGTTAAGGAAAGGTGATAGAACGGTCTGTAAATGGAAGTTCACAGTGAGAAGGATAACAACCTACCTTCCTGGTCCTGTGAGTGAGTAATTGTTATTGTTCAGTTGTTTCAATCATGTAAGACTCTTTGTGACCCCATTTGGGGTTTTCTTGGCAAAGCAACTGGAGAGGTTTTCCTTTTCCTTCTCCAGCTCATTTGGCAGATGAGGAAACTGAGGCAGAGTGCAGTGACTTGCCCAGGGTCACACAGCTAGTAAGTGTCTGAGGCCAGATGGGAACTCAGGAAAATGAATCTTCCTGACTCCAGGCCCAGCATTCTATCCACTGTGCCACCTAGCTTCCCTTATAAGTAGATAAAGGGATGACCAGTTTTGGAGAGGGTTGTGCGCTTGCAGGAGAAATTTAGATTTCTGTTAAAGCCAAGAGAGGACAGGAGCATTAAAAGAAAGGTAAGGCATTTTGTTTATAACAGAGCAGGTTTTTCTAAAGGATGAGGTGGCATAGGCCAGGAAATAAAGGTGTTGTGGTCCTAGGAAGAAATAGAGCCAATATGAATAATGATGAAAGGAGGGTAGAGCTGGGAGCAGGTAGTGGGGAGCTGCATCCTTTCCCTTTGCTTTCAAAGGCTACGTGATGTAGTGAGGCACCACTGGTTTTGAGGTCAGAAGACCTGGGTCTGCATTCAAGCTGGGATACTTGCTAGTTGTGTAATTGTGGATTGGTAGCTTGATGTCTCTGAGCCTCTGCTTCCTCATATGTCAAATGAAAATGATGATATTTATACTGCCTTCCCCACAGAGTTGTCATGAGAAAAGTGCTTTCTAAACTATAGGTAGAAAGTAGATAGATAGATATGGCCAGCTAGGTGGCACAGTGGATAAAGCGCTGGGCATGGAGTCAGGATGTCAAGTTCAAATCCAGCCTCAGACACTTACTAGCTGTGTCACCCTGGGCAAGTCATTTAACCTTGTTTGCCTCAGTTTCCTCATCTGTAAAATTAGCTAGAAAAGGAAATAGCTAGTATCTCTGCCAAGAAAACCCCAAATGGGGTCAAGAAAAAATGACTCAATAACAACTCTCTCTATCTATCCACACAAACATACATACATAGAGATATGCACAGAGAACACTTTTTGTATATTCATATACATATATGTATACGTGTGTGTATCATACACACATCTGTGATAAGTTATTTAAGGCAAGGGAGTGGCATGACAGGGATTGGGGCAGCAAGATGGGTCTGTAGATGGAGGGCAGTAGCCTCCTGGTAGCTGGGCAAGGTATTGCTCAAGGGTAGAAATAGCCAGTGGGGGAGCTTGAAGTATTAGCTGACCTCCAAATTTTATTTGAATGCTAAATGATAGCATTCCAGAGTGTGTGCTCACAGACCTCTCTCACAAAATGTTCTGCTGCCTGAGAGATAGAGAAGGCATTTATTAAACACTTTTTATAGATGGCAAGCGCTATGCTAAATGCTGAGAATAGGAACTTAAGCACACAAGACTGTCACCCCTTCAGGAGCTTACACTTCGTTAATGAGTGTGGGGCTCCCAGATAGGCTGTTGGCATGTCCTTCTCAATGGTAATATGATTCCATTTACCAAAAACAAACCTTATATGCTCACGTTTTTAGGAGCATATTCTGCATATAGCATTATTCATAAACATACACCCTTCATTTTGTTTCCCAGCTATAGTCTCACTCTTCTTGAGAAATTTTCTTTCCCTTCTCAATGTTCTTTCTCTTATCTTCAGTGATCAATAAACAAAGTCGGTCATTGAAATTGATTTCTGTTTAGGTGGTGACTAAAGACATGCTCATAATGGAGATAGATGCCGTCTGCTACTACAGGATGGAAAATGCTTCTCTGCTCCTAAGTAACATTGCCCAAGTGTCCAGAGCTGTCCAGGTGCTGGTACAAATCACCATGAAGCGCCTTTTGGCCCATCGTTCCTTCAGTGAGATACTCCTAGAGAGGAAAAGCATTGCCCACGACATCAAGGTATTTATATAAGCTGCTAGGGAGGAAAACTGATTTGCTTAATTTCCCCTTTTGATAAAATCATTGAGAGGTAGTGTGGAATAGGGGATGGAGAGCTGACCTTGGAATCAGGAAGGCCAGGATTCACTTCTTGCCTCTGTCCCAGTGACCATGGGCAGATGACTCAACCTTTCAGTCCACCACAAGCTACTGACTAAGGATATACATTGCAGACTAGTTGCATCAATGAAGGGAATTTCTACTGAGAGTTCCCCCACATCACTGAAGTAAAATTGAAGATCCAGACTAAAAAAATTGAAAAGGCATGAAATATAAAATAATAATAAACAAAATAGTAATAATAATAAAATAATAAATAAAATAGTAAAATACAATAGTGTTTCATCTGTTTTTAGCATTTGGGGCTATCTGTATTAATAATCTGTATTATCTGATGAACTTTCTTACCAAATTCAATTTGAGTCATTGAATCCATCATGGTCTTCACCTTTAGTTCAGAGGCCTGGGGCTCTTGTAGCTGACTGCTCTGTAGATGACTGTAAATAACCCCATAAACTAGCCCGATTGTAGCCAACACTATAGATCAGCTCCTCTCCCCTGCCTGAAAATAGTCAGATGTACTTTGTAAACTAGCACCAGGAATTTTCTGGTGCTGATGATCTCATTGACCTTTTGCCCATCCTGGCTGGGAAGTTACTGGAGAATTGAGTACTGTGTATGTTTATAATGCAAGGAAGCTGGTGCAAGATTTGGTACTAAAGGTGGGACAAGGCAAAGGTTGAAAATTGTGCCCCAATGCATTGAAAAATTGTGTCTCCCACATGTTACTGTCCCCTGGAGGTTTTGAACCTTTGCTATAATTTATTCAATTAATTGCAAAATCATTACCTAATTGTTATGGAAAGTAGAATTTTTTAGATCTAAAAATATGAGCATTTTACAAAGTATAATATAAAAAATAATGATCCTTGTTGTACCTTTTGTGCATCTTGTGCCCTGGGGAGCTGCCTATCACAGTCCAAACTTTGCTTGTTGCCCTGAAAAGCTCTACTCCTATGGTGTAGCCATAGCTACACTGTGTGAGTGGGTTTCCCTTTGGGTCAGCACCATAATCACTGATCTAAGGGAGCTTGATCTTGTCTTTTGTATTCCTGAGAGAATAGGAATCTCTGGGCAAGAACCCTGCTGGTCTCTTGTCTCTCTGAAGGTGGAAAGAGGAAGTTGAGGGCCTTGGTTCATGATGGAGAGGCTGTTGAGAGCAGCAACCTCAGAGGAGAGTTAGTTATAGTCTAATCTGAAAAGGCTCACATGTAAGAGCCTGATTCTAATCCCACATCACTCCTCACCTATCTATCCTTCAAATCTCTAATGGTGATTAAGAGGGGTAGAAAGATGGTCACGGGACATAGGTTTCCTAGGTCCCATTGTTCCTGCCCCTAGGCCTGCTTATCATGAACTGACCAGCTGAAAGCTAACATTCATATGTTCAAAAGAGAAAACAACAAACATTTACTTAAAACAATTACATGGAAGTTATTAACAATGTAGACTTATTTTTCTTTTAAGATCTACATTTTTGGGGCAGCTAGGTGGTGCAGTGAGTAGAGCGTCGGCCCTGGAGTCAGAAGGACCTGAGTTCGGATCTGGCCTCAGACACTTAATGCACACACAAACAAAAACCTAGCCGTGTGACCTTGGGCAAGTTACTTAACCCCAATTGCCCTCCAAAAAGCAAAAAAAAAAAAAGATCTACATTTTTTTGGTCAAGACATTTAGATCTAAAGAGACTTAAGAACAGTTAGTAAGGGGTGAGCTGGTAAATGTTTAACTAGGTCTCCTAAAAAATGTATACCAGATACACTTTTAAGTTTAATCCCATTTTTTCCCATGGGTAACTAAAGAATTATAGAGAAAGGCTACATCTCCTCTGGAGGATTTCTACCATGGTAGAAAGATTTTGAATACAGTCTGGTGGAAAACTGAATCTGCTGCCCAAGGACCAACCAACCTAAGTATGGAAAGACTTTGGCCATAATAACTTAAGAAACAAAAGAAAAATACTAAAATGGTCTGCAGTTGCATGTAACTGTTTCTGTTTCCCCAGTGATAATGGTGACATGGTATAAAATGGTGCCAAGTGTATTTATTGAATATCTCGTAACTTTTAGACCACCTAATTGATACTGACTGAACTATGTTAAATGTATGCTAACTGTCAGATCTTGGCTTAATGAACTGTGATGTGACCTACCACAGGAAAATTAAATCGCATCAATTTTGATATTCTTATAACAAACAAAACCAGAAGATCACAGGAAACGACAGCTGAAAGGAAGGGTGGCTTACAGGTTTCTCTCTGAAGAGGCAAACAAGTGGAGTTGCTGGGGTGGCTTTCCTTGCATACTCTAGTTTAACACCCTGAAGCACTCTATCTCTGCAGTGCCAGTGATTTGTCATAGCTACTACTGTGTGTGTTTCTCTTTGGAAATTACAACTCATTTGCAAAACACTTAGAGAGGAGGATAGAAGTTTATGAGCAGTAGTGCTTCATAATGTAGAAGCAAAAAAGTTTACAGATATCTTAGCATTCAAATGAGATAATATTTGCAAAAGCGTTTAACATAGTGCTTAGCACTTAGATGCCATATAAATGTTCACTCCCTTATTCACAAATGAAAATGGCAAGACACCAAGTAGAAAATGGCCTAAATTTGTCTTTCTTTCTACAATGCTTTGTTTTCAAAAGTACTAGACCCAGAGTCAGAGGACCTGAGATTAAATCCCTAGTCCGTTGTTTACTGTCCACATTACCTTAGGCAAATTAGTTAATCTTTCTGGGCTTCAGTTTCCTTATTTCTAAAATGAAGGGATTGGATTAGGTAGCATCTTGTCCAACCCTAAATTTCTGAGACTGTGAAGATCCTAAGTCACATAACCTTCTGTGCTTTAGTTTCTTTTGTGAACTTCCTAAGGAGACATGATTAGTTAGGAAGGACTAGAACCTAAATGGAAAATGAAAGAAGAAAACTAATAAGGAGAAAAGGGTGGTAGAAGGTAGAGAAAAAAGAAAAAGAGACCAGGAATATAGCAATGAAGAGATGCAGGGAATAAAAATAAAAAGTTTGCCAAGTGTTAATAAGTATTTATCAATTGATTGATTGATTGATTGATAGAGAAAGTAGGGAGAGCAAAGGTGGAGAAGAGAACATAAAAAAGATAGATTAGGAAATGGGACTCTGAGGAATCAATCTAACTACCATGGTGCCTGGCATATAGTTAGTGCTGGACATAGACTTAATAAAAGGAATACAAAGTCATGAGACATTATGACATCAAATTGCAAAGGTGATGCTCACTTGGAGCTAGTAACAGGAGGCCCTTTTGAAAAATTAGCCCATAAAATCTGGCATATGGATACAAAAAGGTGGTCAGAGGAAAAAGGCAATAGCCCAGGTGCACATGCAAGAAAATCTTTTCTGTTCTTCATGGTACAAGGATCAGCATCCAATTCATCAGGCAGAAGAAACTCATTCACTTCTACATCCATAGCAAGAGCTATAAGACCAACCAACAACAACTCCCTCCATAGTGCCAATGATAGGAATAACTAAGTGGGAAAGAGATAGAAATGATCATAAAAACTGAAGCCTTCTTTCTAGTGCTTGAGGGGAAAAGATGCTGATTTCTCTGGCAACATAATCAAGTAAATGATAATATTGAATGACCAAATAAGCATTCTACTTTCCTATCTTTTTTTCACAACTGACTTCTGATTTCTTTCCAAAAAGATCCTTTTTTTCTGGAATATCCAAAAGGGCATTTAGTACATAAGAGGATTAGATGAGCTCAGAGGGTCCCTCTCATGCTTGAAATTCTGCTCCTTTATGGTACCTGCAAGTAGGAGGTTTTGTTGACCTTAAACTCTGCTCTCCACAGGTGGCTTTGGATGCAATCACATGTCGCTGGGGAATCAAAGTGGAGAAAACAGAAATGTAGGTAGAAAATGAACCAAAAAAAAAAAAAAACAGAATAAAGAAAATTAACATTGGTAGTGTTAACCCTCTATTGTCCAATCTAGTGACCTCAGTCCCCCTTCTCTTTAATCTTTCTATAGGTTGACACTATTCGCCACCTTCCCTCTCTCAATGAGAGGTTAAGTGACTTTCTTTGGGTCACACAGCAAGTATATGGCAGAGCCTGAACACAGGCCCTCCTGGTTTTATCTCAATCTACTATAGCACTTTGCCTCTTTTCCTACTCTTCCTTAATACTGTCTTCTACCTTGGCTTCCATGACACTGTTGCCCTCTGGGGAGCCTACCTCTTAAACTGTTCCTTCTCATTCTCCCTAACTGGTTCCTCTTCATCCTCCTACTTCCTAAGTATGGTTGTTCACCAAAACTCTGTCCTGGCACCTTCTCTCTTCTTTCTCCCTACTCTTTCCTTTGGCAATCTCATCTATTATAGATCTTGTCCTTCTAGCTCCAGGAACTGGATACTATACTATAGATAATACCCAGTATTATCTCCAGATTTGACCCCTGTTCTCTATTTCCAGATATCTGTTGGATGTCTCTGTCTGAATGTCCTCTGGGCACCTCAGACAAAAACCACCGACTTCCCTCTAAGGTTTCCCTTTCTTTGTTGATGACACTAGTTGTCCTGGCTGGAAACTTTGAAATCACCTTTAACTCTTTCCTTTTCTTTAGTCCCCATATCTACCCAACTGCTAAATCTCAATTCAAGCTCCGTAACATCTTTCCTGTCTTTCTCTTCTTCTCCACTCAAACTGCCATACTCTAAAATCAAGGGTGGGGAACCTGTGACCTTGAGGTCAGATGTGGCCCTCTAGATTCTCAAGTGTGGCCCAAATCCCCTGAATAAAAGGATTTGTTCTGTAAAACTTGGACTCAGTCCTTGCACCCAAGGACTAGAAGGCCACATGTGGCCTTGAGGCTGCAGGTTCCCCACCCCTACTAGATTGTCACCCCCCATCATCCACACCATTTTAACAACTTTCTAACTGGTCTGTCCACCTCCACTCTCTCCTCTCCTGCACAAGATTACCAAAGACAACATGATTATTTGCTCTCAGGAAAGTGTAAGCTCCATGAATGTAGGGACTTTTTTGTTCTTGTCCTTCTAGCTCCAGGAACTGAATACTGGTTTGTGTTTTCATTGATGTGCCTTCTCCTTCCACTGACCTCACAAAAACTCCAGGACTTAGAAATAGGCTTCTGAATTGCTGTAACCAAATACACATACATGCACACATATATGTCTATGTGTACTTTGGATACATACACACACATGTCTTACATGGTGATCAGGCTTCTGGTGACAAGCCTCTCTGGGCTTAACTGGGTTGGTTTGGGATGACAGTCCATTTCTGGGCCCTTTCAGGTTGGTTGAATAGAGTTGATAGGTAAAATTCTCTGCTGGAAAATTCTTGGAAAAGTCTAGGGCAGGCCACTTCACACCACAGAGAAGCATCAGAGTTGAACTTTAGTACATTACAGTAAATTGTGTACATGTTTCACCACCAAAGGGATCGTGGCTTAGTGGAAAGAGTTGATGGAGTTAAGAGTCAGGAGACTTAGTTTTTTAAAATAAGTTTTTATTTATACCTTTTGTTTTCACATTACCTCAATTTCTCCCTGTAGCTCTTCACCATCCCATCCCAGAGAGCTATCCCTTAAAACAAAGAATCTTTTTAAAAGCAAGAGAAAAAAATAATTAATCAATACACCAAAAAAATTAACATTACATGTACCAAGCCAGAGGAGGGAATTATCTTCTCAAATCTCTTTGGGCCAGGCTTGTTCTTTGTAACTTTACAACATCTGTTTATAATTGTTACATAATTTTTTGTCCTCTGCATTTACATTGTTTTAGTCATTGTGTCTATAAATGGTCGGGGAGGAGGTCTGCTTATTACAATTTGCATTCGTTCATCTCAATCTTTCTATGTTTCTCTGTATTTACTGAAACTTAAGTTTTCTTTCTATCTTAGACATCTGCTCATTAGCTCTGTAATGGTGAGCAATTTGCTTGACCTCTCCTCTCCTCAGTTTCCTCACCTTTGCAACAGGATCCCAACATTTTCACTGTCCACTTCACGAGTTTGTTGTGAAGGAAAGAGTTTACGAGATGTCAGGTCTTGTTGTCATCATCATAAATGGTTCAGATTTCAGATTTAGAGTTTATATTATAAGACAAAATTTGTCTTAATCCTCATTCAGGAAAATTAAATTAAGTATAATTTATCTGTCTCCCAGAAGTAGTGTGAGGAAAGCACATTGTCAACTATCAAACATTCTGGGTGTGAATTATTATTATGACCCCCTCATAGCAATGTAACAACAGAACAAGAATTGTATCAGCAACAATGTACAAAACAGTTAAAACCAACATTATAAATAAGCAACAACAACTACAAAATGCTCATCCTGAGGTTATTTCACCAGCTCATATTCTGTTAGAGTGGAAGAAGGATGAGACAATGGCTTGCAATCACAGTACTTGTGTAACCTTGGACAAGTGACTTCATTTCCTCATATGATAAATGAGAAGGTGGGACTAGATGGCCTGTGAGGTCCCTTCCAGCCCTAGATTCTATCATTACCTTTGTTTCAGATAGAATTTCAGGATTAATCAAAGCATTATAATAAAATACAAAGCATTCAGGCAAAAGTCTCTAGTCTAAAACTTCCATTTTAAAATGGGTTTCAATAAAGTAAAGCCATTGGCAATGAATCGAATTGAAGATAAGTATATGCTATCCAGTTTTCCAAAACTGAAAAAAGCCAGTGGTAATGAGGACCTGTACTAGGTAGTAGCAGTGAGACTGGAGAGTTTTCCACTATTATCCTGTTCTTTGCAGTTCTGCATTAAGAAAACAAAAACAAAAAACACCATCATCCAAAAGTCCCTGCTCTGCTTCAAGGCCACTGTTATTTTTTTTTCTTTTGCAGTAAAGACCTACGGCTGCCCACAGGCCTCCAGCAGTCACTGGCTGTGGAAGCTGAGGCCCAAAGACAGGCCAAAGTGAGGGTAAGCCAATACTGAGGGCTCATGCCCTTTGCTTCTGCCTGCACATTCACTCCCAGGTGCTTTCAGCTAGGGAGTGCCTAGGACAATTTCACTGCCAATCTAAGAATTCACTGCTTTATAGAGTCAGGACGGTCACAGTGACTGATTCCCTGGCAAATCTCGAGAATAGGAATGAAGAAGCATCAGCTAACTTGATGCCTGCTCTGTATCCTAGATGATTGCTGCGGAAGGGGAGAAGGCTGCCTCGGAGTCCTTGAGGATGGCGGCTGAGATACTGTCCGGCAGCCCAGCGGCTGTCCAGCTGCGCTATCTCCACACCCTTCAATCCTTGTCCACAGAGAAGCCATCTACTGTCATCTTACCTTTGCCTTTTGATCTCATGAGTCTTTTGCCTCCCTTTGGCAACAGAATGCAAGGAAGCCTCCCCTTACCAAATCCTCCCAGGCAGGTAGAAACAAGGGATCCCTCAAAAAAAGATTCTCCCATGTTATAGGACTCCAAAAGGATAAATTTAAGAGGTCCTGCAGCACCAGAAGAGACAAAGTCTAGTCATGTTACTTAGCACTCTTGTAGTTTGCACCAATTTTGGTTACCATATAGAATGTCAATGGAATGAAAACAAAGTCATCCCTACTGAGATTTACAGCTTGTCAAAAAAACTAATCTTACAAGAGCCACTTACTTAGAGCAAGCCTTGGGAAGGAAATTCTAATTCTTCCTTAGGAAATATTCATCTTAAAATAACTTTAGGCCAATGTATTTCCCAGCTGTTTCACTTAACTAAAAATTTCATGGCTAAACCCTTCTACTTTATAACATTAAAAAAGAGACATACATTTCTTCTGATTGACTATAAAATTTATGTCTTATTAATATGAAGACTATTAATTCCTTCTTGAGACTAATGTATAACAACAAATATAGAGGAAGAGAGAGAGAGAGACAGACATAGTGGTGTCATGGATAGAGAAGCAGAATCACAAAGACCTTAGTTCCAATTTGATCTCTGCCATATAATGACTGTGTGACCCTCACAGTAACTGAGCATCTTAGGACAATAGGCAACTGTCTAGATTGTCATATCACTAGCTAGCATTTAAATATCACTTTTAAGTCAGGGGTGGCTAGGTTGCACAGTGAATAGAGCACTGGCCTTGGAGTCAGGAGGATCTGAGTTTAAATCTAGCCTCAGACACTTAACACAAAACTAGCCATGTGACCTTGGGCAAGTCACCAATTGCCCTGCCTCCCCCCCTCCAAAAAAAAAAAAAAAAGATTTGTAAAGTGATTTATTTGATTTTTAGAACAGCCCTGTGAGATAAGTGCCATTATTATGTCTATTGTACAGAAACTAAGGTTCAGAGAGGTTCATCTTAAAAAAAAAAAAAAGCAGAATACTGTGCCTATAGCTAGGTGCCACAGTGGATATAGAGCTGTGGCCCTGGAGTCAGGATAGACCTGGGTTCTAATAACAACCTCAGATATTTATTAGCTGAGTAACCCTGAGCAAGTCACTTAACATCTGTCAATGTTTTCTCATCTATAAAATGGAGATTAATAATAGCACCTATCTCACAGGGTTGTGAAAGTGAAATAATTTGTGTAAAGTGCTTTGTAAACTTAAAAGCACTTTATAAATCCTATTATTATTGATCCTAATTATGTAAAAAAATGGAGAAAAATCAATATCAATATGGTACCACTGATCATACCTTTTTGGTACAGTACTTAGTATTTCTTTAAAAGGAAAAAAAGATTGTACAATGTACATATTAGTAAAAACATTCAATTTTGTACTGTTGGCCCCTGATAAATGCATTCCTAAAAATTTGCCATTCCTATGGCAAATAATGTAACTTCAGCTTAGCAAGGAGAAAAAATGGTCCCAAGGCATAATAAAATCACACTTTGGAAGATAGTGAGGCTTTTTAAAGCTTTCAAGAAAAATCAATAATATGATAAAAACTCTACTAATAAAACTCAAAATAATTAACAAAGTAAACATCGACAATTTAAATATAGTAGGTTGGAAGGACTGCTGGGTATAGGGGCAATATAGGGAGCAATAATGATTTGATTAAGATGTTTTCAAACATGAAGTCCCCTCCCCCAATAATTCTCATTTTGCATCTAATGGAATTGCCTGGTGTTGAGGTGTGTTTCTGGGTCCTTTGGCCTGAACTCAGGACAATAGTTCAGTTACATTGCTGCTGAAATCAGTTGTTGTGGGTTGGCTTGGGAACCTAACCAGTCTTTTATGACATAATATTCTGTGGGGAAATGTATTCTGACATCTTTACAACCATCATGTGATGGGGAGTCTTTGTATATCATTTAGCAGGACAATTATTTTTTTTTTAGCCCAAATCTGCATCTCTCCAAGGACAAGGCTAGGAGATTCCATAAACCCAAGTTTGGAGGTGATGTTTGCCATACTTACTGATTTGGAGTCTATAACAATGATACCAATATATTGGTTTGATGGCTAGGAATAGAGAAGAATACCTATCATTTTGTTTTGGTGGAACTTTTACAAATATATTGGCAGCATGCAGCAAGAAAGGAGAGAATAAAGCAGAGATTGGAGCTAGATTTCTCTTAGCTCACACACTGGTCTGCACTGGTTACTTTACCTCCATGGAGGTATTCTTCTCCCCTCTTCTACCTCCCCTGTGTGTGTCACCTTCCTCCACTGAAATGGAATCTCTTTGTAAGTAGGGACTATGCCATTTTTGTGTTTCTGTATCCTCAACACTTAGCCTGGCACAGATATTTCACAAATGCTTTATCTAATCTAGATCGAAACTTTCAGTCCTGTGGGCCACAGAGAATGATGAATATTCTTCTCTATATACAATTCACATTACTGACTAGGTGAACTTTTAGCACCATAATTTAGGATGGCACAGTGGGAAACAATTTAGGAACAGGAGTACAGAGATCTGGTGGAGTCAAAGGATCTCAGAGGTAACAGGGTAAACTTCTCCTTTCTATGATATCTCCAGGAGATGATCATCCAGCTTCAGCTTGAAGATTTCTAGGGATGGCAGAGCTCATCAGTGATGAGTCATCTCATTTCTCTTTAGGACAATTCTAGATTTTTCTTTATGTTGAGCATTTCTGGAATGCCCTATTTCTGACCTCTCTGTCCAAGTAATACAAAATTAACCCCTCTTCTACATGGCAAACAACCAGATACTTGAAGACAGTTTTCAGGTCATTACACCCTTTGCCCAGCCCCCCAGGTCTTCTCCTCACTAGGCTAGTTTCTCAAACTGACACCCGGGACTAAACAGGACAGAGTATAGGGATACTATTGTCTCTCATGTATGCAGCTTAAGATCTCATTAGTCTTGGTTCCCATGTCACTTCTTGGAAGGGTTTAAAGTCATAGACCTCTACCAAGCGATAAAAGAAGGAACCAGCCAACTTTTGCACAAGCCTTATTTAATTCAGGCTCTCTATTGTACATGAATTCATTCCAACAATCATTGTGACTTAAAAAAAATATTCAAGCTGGCTTCCCTGGAAGCACTTGTCAATGGGAGTGCTATGCCTTGAATTGTATTTTCAGCTGTATAGTTCTGGCATGGGGTTGTTGTATTCAATGAATGTAATAACTAGGAATGAGAGTGAACAAAACATCTTTATGAAAATTATTTATCACTAGTGTTTGGATTTGGAGTGTGGTTTGGCAGATTTACCATGAGCTTGGTGGTCCTTGTCTTTATGCCCTGAATCATCCTTGTGCTCTGTGGGGAGGGGAGAAAAGCATAATGTTTCAAACATAATGATAATAAATAAACACTCTTATCATATAGTATATAAAATAACAACTCATTCTCAAAGAGCTAGTCCCTACTAAGGTGATAACCCTATAACCTTCCCAGAAACATTTGCAAAGAGGAATCCTGATAACAAATGAATGAGCTATTTATTAGGGATGATGAATCTCTAATTGGGGAAACTTCAGGCAGTGTAACAAAATGAAGTGACAATTGTCAGGCAGGGTGGGAAAAATATTTGAGGGCTGTTAAGCTGCTTTAGAACAGGGTTGCTATGCTTGGAAATCTGTTTCCTGACTTCAGCCCCTTTCAGCTGTCCCTTTCTGTCTTGTAAATTTTCTTTTAATCTGTCTATCTAAATTGATAGATAGAAACCTTCTGCTTTTGCTTTATAACAGTGCTCACAATAGTGGGGGCTTAAGCTGCAGGAGTAGATAGATGTAAGAAGGGGTCATTTACTTGTATGATTAGCTTGTAATAGTCTAAATCTAGGTTTTAAACCAGTTCTTGAATCCAGTGTTGGGCAAAAGCAAATTCCATTACTCTAAGAGAGAAATTTTTCCAGATTGAGGAATAGATCTTTGTAAAGTTAAGAGATGTATTTTTCACTAAATCTGGGGATGGCCCCATTTAAACTATTTCCAGTTGGTATTGAATGATGACCTGTAATGTGAAGCAAAGATTAGACATATCCTGTTTGGCCTCAGGTAGCAGAACCTAGGTATCGGGGTTGGAATTCACAAAGAAACAGTTTGTCATTGCAATTAGCTATTGAGGGGAAGAGAAGGCTGCTCAGCAAAAGAAAACAGAGCCTTCAAGCAAAGGCTAGATGCCCACTTCTTGGGCTGAGAGGCCTTGAAACCAGCAGGACCTTGTATCTAGTGCTGCTTCTGACACAAAAGGCTGTGTGACCATGGGGAAATTACCTAACCTCTCAATGTTTTCTGCAATTCTCTAATAGTAAAAGGTGCTAGCCTGCTTTAATGGTGAGAATTTCCTCACGTGGGAGATCTCTCTACTAAATGATTTCACCAGATCCAGCCCTGGGACCTCCTGTGTGGTTGGGGAGGTCCCTTTGACTTTTAGAATGTGATGATTCTGTAACCTCTACAAAACAGGCAAACTTCCTCTGATGCCTGACTTTTAAACAGGATTTCCAGGACACTCATTCTGACTTCCTAATGCATGTTACCAATACATAGTATGACAGAGTAGACAGAGCTTAAAATTCTAGTCCCTACTTGGCTGGGTGTAAATAACCTTGGACAATATTTCCTTAGCTTTTCTGGGGCCTCTGTTTCCTAAACTGCCAAATGATAGGACTGGCTTAGATGAGTTCTGTAGTTCCTTTTAGTTCTAAAATTCTGTTGTTCTAAGTACAGACCAGGAAAGTGTCCTGAATGAATTTTAGCTTTTCTAAGACATTTATGGAGCATTCTAGGCTTAGAATACGACTGTCACCTTTGCTTTCAGAGGAATCTGCTTTTTTGTACTCCTCCTCCTCTTCTTCTTCAGCCTCCTCTTCCTCTCCCTCCTCCTCTTCCTCTTCTTTGAGTGCTGCTACACTGTGGGCAATCCTTAAACTTTCCTGGGTTTTCTGCAGCTCTTTCTCTAGCTCATGGTTTTTCACAAGTGCCTCATTCAGCTTCTCATTTATTTCTTCGTATTTCTCTTCTGCAAGCTGGACTCGAACTTCTGTATCCCTGCCATAGGCAAGAATGGGGGTAGGGGAGCCAGGCAGAAAGACAGTGAGATATGGAGGATTTAAAAGTCTCTTTGGTATGAGAAGTCATCAGTGGAAAGAAAGAATTGGTTGGTGCTTCAAGTTTTCTAAATGGAATCCCACAGTTAGGATGTTCAGAATTCTGGTGCTTACATAATGGAAACCAGGAGATACAACTTTCAGTAACCTTTCATTAGGAATAGGGAAGGAACCTGTGGTTTCATTTAAATTTCCAAGTGAATTTGGGCATCAATTTGAATTCCTACTACCAATGAAAGTCAGCACCGTCTCTCAAATATATTCTTAGAGAATTATCTGGAGTCCTGAGAATTTACTTGACTTTCCTATTATCTCACAGCCAGTACCTGTCAGAGACAAGACTTGAATTCAGGTCTTCCTGGCTTTGAGGCTGACTGTCCATCTACTAGGTCACATTGCCTCTCATTAACCCTTCATTAAAAACTCCTTAAAAAAAAAAAGGCACCACCTCCAGTAACAGCTGGATTTGACTTCTTTTAATTCATGTGACTCCCTAATCCAAATCAAATAACTCCTTCTTCCAATATCTTTACTTCTAAATTTTCATCCAAAAGTAACTTTTTAGAGATTCCCTTCAAATTTATCAAAAAGTATTTATTGGGAGCGGCTAGGTAGTGCAGTGAACAGAGCACCAGCCCTGGAGACAGGAGGACCTGAGTTCAAATCCAGCCTCAGACACTTAACACTTACTAGCTTGTGACCTTGGGCAAGTCACTTAACTCTAATTGCCCTCCAAAAAGCAAAAAAAGAAAAAGTATTATTGAGTAGCCTCCTACTAGACAGTGAGCTAGCAAGGAGAAAGGGAATAGAGACTATATTATCTAAACTTTGTGCCTCCCTCAATACTCTGCAAACAACTGATGCATAATAAATATTTGTTGAATTGAGTGGTTTGGTTTTGTCTATCCTCCTTAAGTTCCACAGATTCTAGCAAACAATTTGTTTCCCAATAATTCTTGTAATTCAACCCTATATTGACCACAGAGTAGAAGACTTAAGGGTCATTTTACTGGGTCCTTGGAAGCTAATTTCACTTCATTCATTCCTTGCAGGGTCAAAGAAGGTTTAAATCGACTGGCACTGGTAGCAGTGGCGCTGCAGAGGCATAGGCAATCTCTTCCACTCCATACTATGGAGTGGGGAAGCAGCTGTGCCAAAGACCAGCCCCAAAGTGGGCAAACTGAAACTACCTTCAATACTTTTCCATTGAATGAAAATAGAGGGATGATTTAGGGTCACAAAAGAAGCCACTGTTCAAATCCCTTCAATTTCTACAATCTACAATTTTCAGTCTCTGCTATATGAAAACATTCCCAGACAGAAGTATGACTATCCTTACTTGTTCCCAAAGTGGCTCCCAATACTTACAGGAGTTTCATTTTCAAATGTTCAATCAGCTTTATGTTCTCAAGTTTTTCCTTTTCACTGATGGTGAATTGAGTAAGGACACTCACTTCTTCCTGACAGGGGAGATGGCAGATATAAACAGGTGAAGGGTCTTGACAAGGAAAGTTTCAGTTGACTGAGAAGGCCTAGGATAGTTTTATTCATGACCTGGTATCCAGTTTTAGGTGGCAGGGATGAGCAACAGAGCACAGCTTACTGATTTGCCAAAGAATCTGTTCTATCCAAATGCCAAATCAGTCAAGTTTGGAATGATACCAGAGTTGGGCTGGATATGAGAACAGGATAATAAAGAAGAGTGTAATAAAGGGAAGAAAAGGTGAGAAATGAGATTTCTTTAATAGAGTAGTTTACTTAAATAATAGATATAATAGAATAGTTTTATATTCGTATATATTCTATATATTGATAGTTTATTTAAAAATACAGTTTAAGTAGTTTACTTAAACTATTTAAAATAGTTTATTTAAAATCACAGAATCTTAGCATCAGAAAAGACATTTCCCCAATCAGCTGATTAATGTTTCAAAAACAAATTTTAAAAAATAACATTGGAAATGGGTAGAAAGGGAAAAGAAAAGGAGTCAAGATCCTATGTTTGATAAAAAAAGAAGGAAACCCAAAGTTAAAGACACAATAACATTAAAAATAGTGTGTGGGGAGGGAGGTAAATTATTGTCCAGTAGAGTCAGGAAATGTGGCTTTCCATTCTGGTCCTGTCATTTGCTAGCTGTGTGACAGCAAGGTGGTGCTATAGTTTACAAAGATCTGGGTCTGGAGTCAGGAGGAATTGAGTTCATATCCAACCTCAGATACTTAGTTGTCTGACCCTGAGGCAAGTCACTTAACTTCCATCTTCCTTAGTTTCTTCAGCTATAGAACAATGGCACCTACGTGCCAGGGTTGTTGCAAGGATCAAATGAGATAATCTTTGTCAAGTGCTTAACACGGTGCCAGTCACATAGCAGGCACTTTTTAAATGTTTGTTCCCTTCCCCATGGGGCAAGTCACTTTACTTACAAGGACAGACACCACGGTATAGTAGAATAAACGTTAGATTTAGTACCTTACCAGCTGTGTGACCATTACTGAGTCCTTTAACCTCTATGGGTCTGAGTTTCCTTATTTGTAGATGAAAGCAGTGGACTAAATAACCTCATATGGTCCTTCCCAGTTCTAAGTCTGTGATCCTATGGCCTCTCTGAACCTTACTTTCCTCATAAGTAAAGCAAAAACTTATACTGCTTCCCTTGGTGTAATGAAAGTGTTTGCAAACATTCAAGGGTTAGGTAATTGCTATTGGTTGTTATTACAGAACATAAACTTAATGTATAAAGATTGACAAGAATTTTAATTTAGCATGAGTTGACTTTTTCTGTGCTATAACCAATTTTTAAAAAAATAGTGAGCATGAAGTATAATAAGGGGAAATTTCAATATACCACCATAAGAATATTGAAATCCAGGGCGCCTATGTGACTCAGTGAGTAGAGCCTCGGCCCTGGAGTCAGAAGGACCTCAGTTCAGATCTGGCCTCAGACACTTAACACACACACAAACAAAAACCTAGCCGTGGGACCTTGGGCAAATTACTTAACCCCCAATTGCCCTCCAAAAGGAAAAAAAAGAATATTAAAATCCAAACAAAAAGATAAATGAGAAAGGCTGAGATAGAGCAGAATTAACTGGATTTAATAACTTGATGGGGATAACTTAATAGGGAAAGCAAGGAATATACATATTTTTTCAAGTATACCTGAAACACACACAAAAATTGATGATGTGTTTGTTAGGGAGAAGTAATAAGAAAATTTAGAAAGGCTGAAATTTTATACATTTAAGGGTCATAATGCAATAAAACTAGAAATAAACAAGGATAATATGAACAAAACATATCGGATATTCATAGAGAAACTAAAGAATAATTTATTAAATAATGCCTAGGTGAAAGCAGGAATCGTGTTTTTATTATTATTTACAATCATCTCAAAGATAAAGAGAATACTGTTCAATACTTAGTGATAATACATTCCACAAATAAAAACCTAGTAGAGACCACTCCATTATCACTTGCAGGACAAGGAAAATGGAGTATGCCTCTTGCTCTCAAGATACTCTTTTACAAGTTTCCCTTGAAAATTGCTTGTCTGTAAAATGGGTTGTTATGGGGACAAAATGAGATAACATTTTAATGTTCTTTGCAAGCCTTAAAGCTCTGTGTAAATGCTAGCTATTATTTTTATACTATGCTATCTGCTTCCTCAATGATGAAGTTGACTGTTTTACAAGTCCCAACTTTCTCAGTGGCTCGAGCACGTTACTCAGTTTTCTTCCTAATTTCCTTCTTACTATCATCAGCCAATAAAAACTATCCATCAACAAAATAATAAAATCAAAACTGCATTTGAACAGCTTCTGTACACCTGAACATCCAGAATAGCTAATTCTAGATTTCCTACAACTTATCTAGCATACTCTAAATCAAGGGGTTTTTGGAAAGGTTGCACCTAGGTATTTTTAATGACATAAGTCATTTCCTCTGTTTCCAGAGAAAGCAAAGGAGTTCACACAATAAAATAGTATTTCCAAATGTTGATCCACTCATGGCCTTCGTGAAGGTCATGATCCAGTTTAGGGGGGAAGAAGGATGGAGGGAGGCATAGGTACTGATTCCCAATGTAAGAATTTTTCCATCCAGGGTCAACCTCCAATTCTTTTTCAGACTTACTGATTTATTATACAGGACTCTGATCACTACTCCTGGTTTATTCAATTAGTGGAGTGGTAGATACAGTAAAGGATACAGTAAAGGAAAGGCCAGCTTCAGAGTGAAACTTTATCCACTCCATTCACCATCTGACCTTTCTCCCTCTGTATCTCTGAACTCCCTTGTCTACAGGTCCACCCTTAAAGTGAGTACCACATCGTCTCTACCCAACTACCTCATATCTTCCCATCTCAGCTTCATGAGTATGGTTCACAGATCATCAGGTGGGGATAGCTATATAATCCCTGTTACATAACTGACTGCTACTATTGGATAGAATCAACTAAACCCTCCTCTTTTCCCTCTGTATCTACAGATTGGAAGGATACATTGATGCCTGTGGACCTGAGAAATCAGTGATTAAAAAAAAAAGAGGGAAAGCCCGAGAACTAGATTTCACACAGCCTAGGAATGAAGCTTGGATTTAAAGTCAAAAGGTTTAAAAAAAATTAAGTGAGGGTAACTCCTAAGTTTGGAAAGGAAGAAATAGTAGTAGTAGTAGTAGTAGTAGTAGTAGTAGTAGTAGTACCAGTAATAGTAGTAGTAGTAGAAGAAGAACATGTAATATCAGGCCCTAGAATTTGAAAAGAGCTCAAAATTTTAATAATAATAGCTAACATTTATATAGTACTTATTAAGTGCCAGGCCCTATGCTAAGTGCTTTACAAATATTATCTCATTTGATCTTCACAACAACCCTAGGAGGTAGGTGCTACTATTATCTCCATTTTGTAGAGGAGGAAACTGAGGTAGAAGTTAAGTGACTTTTCTAGGGACATGCGGCTGGTAAGTGTGTGAGGCTAGATTTAAACTTGGGTCTTTTGGACTCCAGGCAGAGTGCTTCATCTACTATGCCCCCTACCTCCCCAGAGAGCGGATAAGGGAGAAATGAGAGGGCAAAGAAATGAGGTGAAGAAAAGGGAAAGATGAGAGATAAGGTAAGATTCTCTTGCCAGGCAGAGGGATGGCGGGGAGGGGGAGGGAGGGAATCTTTCCCTCTTATTTGATCAGACCCACAACTTGCAGAAAGATGACTTCCCCCAGGATCAGTGAAGGAAATACACATACAAATATTATGGTGGGAATTTCCTGAAATGTTACAGCTGGGTTTGGTGTAAGGCATTTGCGATGGGATTGTAAAATTACAACGAGGGCAGTGCCTACAATCAATCTAGTATTCCATAGGATTGTGAGACAATATTTGTGAAGTGTTTGGCACAGTGTCTGGCATATAGTAGGTGCTTAATAAATGCTTATTCTTATCCCATCTCTATCCCAATATTATTGAGTTAAATGGATGTAACCTAGACATTTACCTCTGTAGGTAACAGTTCTTCTACTTCTAGAGGTCTGGCATGGATGTTTTGATCTTTTCCAAGATATCGGACAAGAATTGGCTTTGGAGTTGGAGGAACATGAGCCTCCTGCAGAAAGGACAAGCAAAGTTGATCACTAAAAGCATTACTGCAAGTTTCCAGACCCACCCCATTTCTACTATCTGCCATCACTACCCATCTTCCTCCTCAAGGCACAGCACCTCAGAATCTCAGTCTCCCTCAACTGCCTTACTTCTGAGCCTTTTTTCGGAAACTCCTCTGTCTCAAGTATGTCTTCCAACTCTTTGTACGCCATTTCCCCAAAGGTCTTCTCCCATCTGTTCACATCGTAGCTCTTGCTGTCCACATCTAGCTGCCAAGTAAAGAAAGGCAATGAATATAATCACAGATTTGGAGAATGCAGTGTACGTGGTTATATTCGTAAGGCACTACATTAAATGTAAGCAGTGTGGTGTAGTAAAAAGGGATTTTGCTCAGGAGTGTTCCTAGGAGAGAGAGAGATTCAAATCCTCTGATACTTGTTAGACACTTCCTAGCTATATGACCATGGACCAAGACACTTAATTCCTCAGCCAATGTTGCCTCATCTGTAATATGTGAATGATAATTGTGCCTACCTCATAAGGCTACTTTGAGTATCAAATGAAAAAACATACGTAAAGCACTTTACAGGGACCTTAAGGTATTATATAAATGCTAGTCATTGTTATTCACTATACACAATCACTTGTAACAATGGGCAAATTATCTATCTTCTCTGAACCTCAGTTTATGTATCTGTAAAATGGGGGTAACAGAATATCCAGTAGCTACTTCACAGAACTGTTGTGAAGATCAAATAAAATAATGTATATAAAAGCGCTTCACAAATGTTAAAGTACTCTATAAATGTCATCTATTATTAGCATGATGAATAAAAATAACAAGTGATGTCTGAAATCACTGTCATAAAAATGTTTGAATAGAACAGCATTTCCACAACTCAGTCAGGGTTTAGGGTGAGGAGACTTTTGGGAGGAAAACAGAATTTTAATGGAGATTCCTGCTATAGTTAGGACATACATGGTAAGATTCAAGAGTAGCTGGAGACTACTATGGCAGAATGCAAAGAACCAGGTGTGCCAAGATAGCTTTGAGGCAACTTGGGGCAAGGAGAGAAAATACTAGAGATGCCAGGAAATCCTGGAGATCCATGAAGTGGAGGTGACTTTGACAGAAATAGGGAGGTTTAAAAGACTCATGATGGAAATAAATCAGCTATCCAAATCCAGAGAAAGAACTACAGAGTCTGAATGCAGAGTGAAGCAAACTATTTGCTCTCTCTCTTTTTTGTTTTGTTTTGTTTCATTCCTTCTTTTTCATTGTTCACTCATTGGTTATAATTCTTCTTTACAACCTGACTAATGTTTAATGTGAAGGTATTTGTAGAACCTATACTGGATTGCATGCCTCCATGAGGGGAGAGGGGGCTGGAGAAGGAGGGGGAGAAAATTTGGAACTCAAGGGATTGTGGAATTGAATGTTGTAAACTAAAAGTAAATTAATTTTTTTTAAAGAAATAGGGAGGTTTAGAAAAGGGGTGGATTTTGGGGAAAATATATTAATTTCTGTTTTGGAAATATGGAGTTGAGATATCTTTGGGACATTCAGTTTGAGATGGCAACTGGTGATGAGGGGTTAAAGTTTACGGGAGACAATGGAGCTAAGATTGTAGATCTGTGAGTCCTCTGCCTAGAGATATTATTTAAACCAATAGGAGCTGGTGAAGTCTTTGAGAGCAAGTAGAGAGAGAAGAGGGCCCAGGACAGAGCCCAGTTAGAGGGTGTGATAAAGATGATAAATATAGGTAAAGAGTTGAAGGGGGAGGTATATCGCAAACTTTTTTTTAACTCTACAATAAATCCAATAAGTTACTTTCAGAGCTGTCCTGCTTGTCCATGTTTCTTTTTGGAATTTCTTCTGTTCCCTTCAGTGCATTTTAAAAAGAATGCTTCAATGTCTCTATTTTGTTTCTTCATTTTTTTTCTTCTAAATTTCAGCAACACTATTCTAGCTACCCCAACCAATCACTCCCCTACCCCTAATCAAAAAGGAAAATATAATTCTTATAACAAATAAGAATAGTTCAGCAAAACAAATCGACATTTTTGCCATGTCTAAAAATGTAAATTTCATTTTGCCCCTTGGGTCCATCACTTGTTTGTCAAAGGAGGGCAGTATGATTCATGATTGGTCTTCTGGAGTCATGATTAATCAGTGTTCTCAAGTCTTTCAAGTTTTTTTTTGCCTTTATAATGTTATTTGATAGATAGATAGATAGATTATATACATGTATTTGTATATACTGGTCTCTTGAGTCTTTAAACTTTAAACTTCACTCTGTACCAGTTCATACAAGTCTTCCTACGTTTCTCTGAAAGTACCCTTTATCATAATTTCTTACAGCACAATAATATTCCATTACATACATATACCATACTTTTATCCAGCCATTCCTTAACTGTTGGGTCCTACCTGCTAGAAGGACCCTTTCCCAGCCCTCCTTAATCTTAGCCCTCTCAGATTATCATGAATTTAACTTTTATGCATCTTATTTCTACCTAGTTGTTTGCATGATCCCCATTAGACTGTGAGCTCCTTAAGAGCAGCGACTGTCTTTGTTTGGTTTTGCCTACCTTTGTATACCTGGTGCTTGGCACAGTACCTAGCACAGAGGCACCATCTAATAAATATTTGTTGACTTGATTCTCTTTCCAGTTCCGATTATTTTTTAAAAACTGCTACAAATACTGCTGTGCCAGTGGATCTTTTTCCTCTCTCTGTCTTTGAGTTGTATGCCTGGTAGTGATATAGCTTGATCAAAGAGTACATACAGTTTAGGGACTTTGGGGCTTTATGGAATGACAAATGTAGCTCCACTTACAATACCCCAGTTTGCCTGTTCTCCTGTCACTCCAATAACTGCTGTTTTTCTTTTTTATTATCTTTGCCAATCTGATATATGGGAGGTAAAAAAAAAATCAGAGTTGCTTAAACTTACATTTCTTTAATTATTAGTTTCATATAGCTGTCAGTTGATGGATTTCTTCTTTTGAGGATTGTCTCCTAAAATCCTTTGACCATTTATTGATTTGTGAGTAGCTGCCATTCTCATATATTTAAATTAATTTCTTAAAAAATTTGAATATCATTTTTCGCAACGGGTTTGCCGCCAGAACACAGGTGTTGTGAAAACCATCGCTAAACCTCCACAAAAATGGGCAAGGAAAAGACTCACATTAACATTGTCGTCATTGGACACGTAGATTCGGGCAAGTCCACCACTACAGGCCACCTTATCTACAAATGTGGTGGAATTGATAAGAGAACCATTGAGAAGTTCGAGAAGGAGGCTGCTGAGATGGGAAAGGGCTCCTTCAAATATGCCTGGGTCTTGGATAAACTGAAGGCTGAACGTGAGCATGGTATCACTATTGATATCTCCCTGTGGAAATTTGAGACCAGCAAGTACTATGTGACCATTATTGATGCTCCAGGGCACAGAGACTTTATCAAGAACATGATTACCGGCACATCTCAGGCTGACTGTGCTGTCCTGATTGTTGCTGCTGGTGTTGGTGAATTTGAAGCTGGTATCTCAAAGAATGGGCAGACCTGTGAGCATGCCCTTCTGGCATACACATTAGGTGTAAAACAACTGATTGTTGGCGTAAACAAAATGGATTCCACCGAGCCCCCCTACAGCCAGAAGAGATATGAGGAAATCGTCAAGGAAGTCAGTACCTATATTAAGAAGATTGGCTACAACCCTGACACAGTAGCTTTTGTGCCAATTTCAGGTTGGAATGGTGACAACATGCTGGAGCCAAGCTCTAATATGCCTTGGTTTAAGGGATGGAAAGTCACTCGTAAGGATGGCAACGCTAATGGAACTACACTGCTTGAAGCTTTGGATTGCATTTTGCCACCAACTCGTCCAACTGACAAGCCCCTTCGTCTACCCCTCCAAGATGTCTACAAGATTGGTGGTATTGGTACTGTACCTGTTGGCCGAGTGGAAACTGGTGTTCTAAAACCAGGCATGGTGGTCACCTTTGCCCCAGTCAATGTTACAACTGAAGTAAAGTCTGTTGAAATGCACCATGAAGCTTTGAGTGAGGCTCTGTCAGGCGATAACGTTGGTTTCAACGTGAAGAACGTTTCTGTCAAAGATGTACGCCATGGGAATGTGGCTGGTGATAGCAAGAATGACCCACCTATGGAAGCAGCTGGTTTCACTGCACAGGTTATAATCCTGAACCATCCAGGCCAAATCAGTGCGGGCTATGCACCTGTTTTGGATTGTCACACCGCTCACATTGCTTGCAAGTTTGCTGAACTGAAGGAAAAGATCGATCGTCGTTCTGGTAAGAAGCTGGAAGATGGCCCTAAGTTCCTGAAATCTGGTGATGCTGCCATCGTTGACATGGTTCCAGGCAAGCCCATGTGTGTGGAGAGCTTCTCTGATTATCCTCCTCTGGGTCGTTTTGCTGTCCGTGATATGAGGCAGACTGTTGCAGTTGGTGTTATCAAGGCAGTTGACAAGAAAGCTGCTGGAGCTGGCAAGGTCACAAAATCTGCCCAGAAGGCCCAGAAGGCTAAATGAATATTCTGTACAACACCTGCCACCCCAGTCTTAATCAGTGGTGGAAGAACGGTCTCAGAACTGTTTGTCTCAATTGGCCATTTAAGTTTAATAGTAAAAGACTGGTTAATGATTACAATGCATCGTAAAAGCTTCAGGAGGAAAGGAATGTTTTTGTGGACCATTTGTTTCGTGGCAGTTTTAAGTTATTAGTTTTTAAAATCAGTAATTTTTAAATGGAAACAACTTGACCAAAAATCTGTCACAGAATTTTGAGACCATTAAAACAGTTTAATGCGAACAAAAAAAAAATTTGAATATCAAACCTTTATCAGAGAAACTTGCTGCAAATATTTTCCCACTTAACTGTTTCCCTTTGAATTTTTAAAAATAATACTTTATTTTCCCCCAATTACGTGTAAAGACAATTTTTAACATTCTTTATAAAAAAGTTTTGAGCCCCAAATTCTATCCTTTCCTCCCTTCCCCTCCCTTCCTTGAGATAGTAAGCAATCTGATACAGGGTTATACATGTACAATCATATAAAACATACTTCCATGTTAGTCATTTTGTGGAAGAAAACTTACCTCCCCCTCCAAAAAAAAAAAAAAAGAAAGAAGGAAAGAAAGTAAAAAATAATATCCTTTGGTCTATATTCAGATACCATCAGTTCTTTTTGTGGAGGTAAACAGCATTTTTCATCATTTTGGGATTGGCTTGGATCATTGACTTGCTGAGAACAGTTAAGTCATTCACAGTGTTCATCATATAATATTGCTGTTACTGTGTCCAATGTTCTCCTGGTTCTGCTTACTTCATTCTGCATCAGTTCATATAAATCTTTCCAGGTTTTTCTGAGAACATCCTGCTCGTCATTTCTTATAGCACAATAATAATATTCTATTTCAATCATATACCACAGCTTGTTCAGCGATTCCCCAATTGATAGATATCCCCTTATTTTCCAGTTCTTTGCCACCACAAAAAGAGCTACTATTAATATTTTTGTACTGAAGGGCAAGGTAAGCCCTTCTGTGAGGAATAACATTATACAAACCAAGTCCCCAACTCAATATGACTTTTCTAGTACCCTGAGCTGTTTGGGCACAGAGGATCCTGAGGACGTGAGGGCTGCTCCTCTCCTGGGACCCTGACCATGTCCTTGAGAAGAGTTCCAATTCCTGGAATTAGCTATTCCAAGAAAACATCGTTCTTGGGGACCTTGGAGGAATTGGCCTTTGTCCCAGGCCTCACACAAGTTATGATGTTTGCTAAAAACCCCTGGCAGTATGCCCTCTTTGTTCTCAGCACTACTTAAACTGTACGACCCCAAATTGGAATCTCACCCATGGAGGCGGCTGATGGCTGTATCGGGGATTTCCCAGCTTGTGTAGTCAGGTGTTGTGGTGCTTCTCCGCATCGGTGACGATTATAAACATGTATATGTACGCATTAATCATGGTTGTTCTTATCTTACTATTCCTATTTTAGTCTGTTGTCTCCAGTCTCCTTCCCATTCGCCTATATTCTAAATAAACTATATTGGATCTTTTGAAGTGCCGAGTGTTCCATTCACATGACTCCTGAACCTCTACATATAGGTCCTTTCCCCTTTTTTATTTCTATCTCTTTGGTATACAGACCTAGTAGTGGCATTGCTAGGTCTAAGAGTTATACATATTTTTTATAGCCCTTTGGACATAGTTCCAAATTGCTCTCTAGAATGGGTAGAACAGTTCACAGCTCTAACAGTAGTGCAAGAATGTCCCAATTTTCCCACATTCCCTCCAATATTTATCATTATTGTTTTCTGTCATATTAGCCACTCTGATAGGTCATTTTAATTTATATTTCTCCAAGCAATAGTGATTATGAGCATTTTATATGATTATAGATAGCTTTGATTTCTTCTTTGACCATTTCTCAATTGGAAGATTACTTGTATTCATATAAATTTCACTCTGTTCTCTATATATTTGAGATACTTGCTATAAAAAAAATTTCACCCAGTTTTCCACTTTCTTCTAATTTTGGTTGCATTAGGTTTTTTTCTTTTAATTTAATGTAATAAAAATTATCCATTTTACATTTCATAATGATATTCCTTGTTTGGCCCACAAATTCTTCCCTACTCCATAGACCTGACAAGTAAACCATTCCATGCTCCCTTAATTTGCTTATGATATCACCCTTTATTTGTAAATCATGTACCCATTTTGAACTTATCATATGGTGTGAGGTGTTGGTCTATATCTAGTTTCTGCCATACTGTTTTTCAGTTTTCCCTGATGTTTTTGTCAAATAGTGAGTTTTTGTCCCAAAAGCTTGATCTTTGGGTTTATCAAACACTAAATTACTATAGTCATTTACTATAATGTATAGTGTGTTGTTTTTGTTCAGTCATTTTAGTCATGTCTGACTCTTCCTGACCACATTTGGGGTTTTCTTGGCAAAGATACTGGAGTAGTTTACCATTTCCTTCTCCAGCTCATTTCACAGAAGTAAAACTGAGGCAAACAGAATTAAGTTTACCCAGGATCACACAGCTAGTAAGTGCCTGAGGGCTGTTGTGCACTTAGCACATTACCTGGCATAAAGTGGATATTCAATAAATGGTTGTTCTCCTTGCCCCGCCCCTGCATCTTCCTGATTATCAATTCAGTCTTCTTTCTATTATGTCACATTGACCCAAATCAAAAACAGTAGCAAACACCCATTTCTAACAAATACCTCAAATTCGTACAGGTTTTTTGTATCTTCACTTCTCAACAAAGTGACTTTTCTTCCTTTCATCTCAGAAAGGAGAAGATTACAAGTAGTAATCCAGGCGATGCATTCTTTCTGGAAGGAGATAATAGATTGAAATATGTCATTTATCAAGTAGGAAAAGTAAATCTTTCATTTATTTATTTAATTGTTCATTTATTCACCAAATATTTACTAGGCATTTCCTATTTTAGGGAAGAATTGCATTTCAGCTCCACAGGTAATTAGAAAAAATTTTGTCTTCAAAAAATTTGAAGCCCCTTCTTAAATTGCTCATTTTCAAGGGGACGGATGATGTAGAGCTATAGTCATACATGTATGGTAGCAGCTTTCAAGAAGCATGATCTGCTACTGGACCTTATAGTCCTGTTCACCCATATTACATTTTTATGAGCTTAACATATTTATTATGAACTTAACATACATGAACACCTCAACATTCATACAAAAAAGGACTAGATATGAAACCATAAACCATTATATACAATATCTTTTTTTTCCTTTTAAATGTATAATAAATTTAATATGATAGTACTAACACTGCCTGTCTTGTCTGAGGGACTGCCCTATTACATATCAGAGGAATGGCCCAGGCCAGCCCAGCCCCTCCCAATTTTCCAAGCTAACTTAGCTTGACCTGTTGAAAAATAAGAGATAGAATATTAAATCTTTCTCCTAAGTAATCAGGGAGCTTATTGTCTGTTCCCACTGCCCCTGGGATTTGAGTAGAAATGAATCCTGTAGCCTGAAATACCAGCAGAGCCATCTCTGCAATATACATGGGGAACCTCCTGTTTGATCACAACTAAGAAGTTACCCTATACAGTTCTTGAAGCTGTTTTCCCACGCCTTGTACCATCTAAAGCAGGCACTCTAGGGGTATGAGGGGGGTAGCCTCCCTGCTAATACTGGTGTTATTGTCAGGGTCTCCCCAACCTACAACACAAACAGAAAGGAAATAACCTCAAAAATGTTATCCTTGGTACTTAGTAAGACTGAACCTGGAGCACTTGACTAATCACTATTCCTTCTGGTATTACATGACAGGCTGAATAGAAATCTAAAGAGATACCAAATTACTAAGGGGAAGCCATATAAGAGATGCCCTAGTAAGCTTCCTTTTATGGATAGAACAACCCTTATCAAGGCACAAGAAATCATGTAGAGGTCAAAATGCTCCTAGGCCATGCTTCTTCTCTGACAGTAAGGTCCTACCCCATTTCTACCCTTTTGTGGCTATCTGTGGGATAATGGGGCTAGTTTAGAGATCAGCATTGTGGCTAGTTGCCAACCTTATTTACCTTTGGGCCCTTCCCACCTCCACTCAAGTTGGCTGGATTCACCTGGGAGACCAGAGCACTGAAGATTCCATCACAAGAGCAAGCTTTAATTAGAACCTTGGGTTCTATGAGCTTTTGCTAGTCTTGGTACTTAATTGATGGCTAGGAATTATCTTCTGGCTCCCTGATCCTGATATGCTAAGTGATTATCTTTTTCTTCTGCTCCCTTCTTCCTGAATTTTCAGAATGTCCCTGATTTTCTACTAACACACTGCCCCTGGTGATTTAACTTTGCTTTTCTACTCATATTTCCTGGCACCAAATGAAACCCTTACCAAGAAGTCCACCAACATTTATTAAGCACCCACCATGTGTCAGGCACTGTGCTAAGTGATCTGTAGCAGCAAGCACTCTAGCATAACCAGGATGGCTGCTAGCACAGGTTCTTAGATCTGCTTTTCTAAAGTAAAGTAACTCAGAAAGGGTTAACAATCTTATTTGAATCAATCAAACATACATCATTTACCTAGTTTAGGGGGAAAAGTCAGCACACTGAACTTCAGAGAATACAAACAGAAGTTATAAGCAAACAGAAAGAGACAGAGAAGGGGGTGGCTAGGTGGCACAGTGAATAGAGCACTGGCCCTGAAGTCAGAAGGACCTGAGTTTAAATCTGGCCTTAGACACTTAACACAAAAACTAGTTGTGTAACCTTGAGCAAGTCACTTAACCCCAACTGCCCTCCAAAAAGAAAAAAAAAATAGAGGAAAAATAACACAATTCAACAGACAGGGCTTCTGTCTAGCTATTACATCCATACCTAGTGAGTCACCAGAGAGAGAAGCACCAATATCTGGGTTTTCAAAGCCAGGGGGCTCAAAGCCTGCCCAGAGTCTCATCAGGCCAAATCACACAAAGTGAACCCCAAAGCAAAACCTTGTTTCAGAGGTATATATAGCCCTCCCCAGGGTCAGAGAACATCATAACCCTCGTGACTCACTTGACTTCAAAGTAACAAAAATTGTGCCTTCCTAAAAACAAGCCTCCCACCACAGGTTCCAGGTGAGCACATACAGCCTATTAGGGGGCAGAGTATATTTTCAGATCAGGAAAGGTCCTCAAATTCAACTTAGGCTTATTAAGGGGGAGGGAAGATCTTCAAATTTCTATTACCATTACATGATCTCACAGGGCAAAATCATTACCACTTAGAGGGATTAAATGAGCACTTAAGTGGGATTTGAACTAAGCCATTAAAAAAAAAGCCAAGCAAACCAAGAGGCAGAAGTGAAGAGTAAGAGCATTCCAGGATTGGAATGGAGGGCCACGTTCAAGAAACAAGAAGCAGGCCAATGAAGCTGAATCCCAGAGAATATAAAAGAGAGGGAAGGTGTGAGAAGAGTGGAAAGATAAGAAGGTGCTGGATTTCTAAGAGCTTTAAATGCCAAATAGTGGACATTGTCTTGGATTCATGAGTACTAAATGCTGGCTGCTCCTTCTCTTGTGGCTCTAGACTCACTGTGTCAGGAGGAGGGATGGGCATGCTCCCCATTGCCATGTATAGAAGAACCCTTGCTCTGCCACCATCAGGCAATAGCCCCTTTTGAAATTCAGGCTGATTACATCACTCTGTCCTAATTCTTGCTATTGTCATCTTTTGACTTCCAGGACAATTGCTTCTTCCTCAATACTTTACAGCTGGTTTGAAGTCTTCTTCTCTACCCCAAGCCCTGTGATAATTCCTGGTGATTTTAATATTCACAGTTATAATGCATCCAATAGAGGGATCCAACTTCTCTAATCAGCTCTGGCTAGATAGAGTATGCCTCATCCATTATGTCTGGAAGTGGACCTTTTATGGTGAAATATGTGCTATCCTTGGAGCTAAACCCCTTCTGGTGACACATTTGCCACCAACACTTTCTAGTGAACCCCTTGATAAAAGACAGGCATAATTTGGAGTTTATGATTGGACTCCATATGTTGTCTTTCTACTGGCAACCTATCTCTGCCCCCCAACATCTACCCTTTAGTTGCATCAAAGCTTTGTCAGAAAAGATTGGCCACTAAGGTAGGAAGAGTCAACATCTCAGTAGACCTTCAAAGGGATGATAGAACAGGTACTTATGCAGATAAGCCCTGTTATGCAGAGCCCATCTTTCACCTGAGCACAAGTGACCAGAGGTCCTGAGATGGACATTTCCAATGTGGGAGGCAAACTTGTGAATTTAAGAGATTGGGAACAGAGGATTATAAATCTGCTTTTCTTTTTTTAATGGCCTAAAGAGTCATTAATTTTTATTATTTGGGGCTCAGAGTCATTCTTCCTTCAATTTTTGGTTAACTTCTATTAATATTAACCTCACCTGACCAAAACCTGACTCCTATAATAAGAGACTCCTATAACAAGTGTACAATCAATATGTAAAAGACTTTTTTCTCTGTCACTCTGATATAATTTTGTCTGTAAGAGGCCTTGGTAGAATCTTAATGGTCATTCAGGTTTTACTTTATTAATCTTAAATTTTCAGGTTTATTTTTTTGTCTGAAATCTGAATCTATGCTTAAGCATTATAAAACCTAGATTTTTACCTCTATAATTTCTAGGTTGTGATAGATACATTTTCTGCAAGAGTAATTTGCCAAATGAACTCAGCAGAGAGACATTTCTCCCAAAACACTAAAAAATGACTGTATCCAAGAGGCAATGACCCCAATTTTCATTCTATGGATCCAAATTCTGCCTCTGCAGTTTCTACCCATTGGTCCTATTTAATTCTACCTCTTGGGGCAAAGCTGAACAAATCTAATACATCTTCTACCTGAAAGTACTTCAAAAACTTGAAGACAGCACTTAGCACAATATCTGGTACCTAGTAAGTGCTTAATAAATTCTTGGTGATTTACTGACACTATGAAGATACACATAATAAAGGTGGATGTGACACTCTAACAGATGGTAACATGGCTTGTTGAATTTTTTTTTCATCAAACAGCTACTAGAACACAATTCACCATGAGCAAAGATGATGCTATACTGGAATAAATATTTAGGAAGTGTTGCTTTTTCTAGGTACAAAGTATGTGCTCAATAAATTCCTTCACTTTTTTTGGATCTGTGAACCTTATCATCTATTCTACACTTAGATAACCATCTACTTCTGGCCTTATGAGTATACAGAATATAAGGCTATGTATGTGGGTGACTTTGGTGCCCACAATTATCTTCTCTGTTAATATAAAATTTTACCATTAGAAATTCATTCCTTTAGATAAAGATTCTTATTAAATACAAGTTAATCTAAAAGGAATAACACCTTGAGCCATTGTCACTCACTTATTGTTAATTACCGGGTCCTTTCCAACTAACAGTTAGCTGACAGCATCTTCCAGGAGGAGGGATACATAAAAGATAACCTTTGACATGAGGGAAAAATGGTAATAGAGTTTTTAAAGCTGGGGTTGTTCCCAGGGAGATCAAAAAGTGGATAAGTATGTCCCCAAAGACAAGAGAGAGACAGAGACAGAGACAGAGAGACAGAGAGAGACAGAGACATTCAGGGAGACAGAAAAGTGTAGAAGGTAGAAGGCTGGCTTTTCATACTCCAGCTTTTCTGAGGACCAAACAAGTTAAAATAAGGGCATGTTTCTAAAAATAATCATAATAATTATCATTTACATAGTGCTTCAGAGTTTGCAAAGCACTTTGCAAATATTATCTCATTTTATCTTCATAATAACCCTGGGAGGTAGTTACTATTCTTATCCCCATTTTCGAAATGAGGAAAAAAAGGAAGAATGAGGTTAAATGACTTCATTTCCAACTCACCTAATCTTCTGGCTTTCATGATCTCCAGAAATATTTAGTTTTCCTTAGTAATCCCTCCCCCTGGAGTTCTTCCTTCTCTTTAGAAAGAATAAGGGTGGGGTGGCCATCTGGAAGCTTCTCCCAACCCTCTTTTTAAAAAAAAAAAAAAAAGCAATTGGGGTTAAGTAACTTGCTCAAGGTTACATGGCCAGTCATTATTTATGTGTGGGTGCTCATTTTCTGAGGCTGGAACCAATCTCGGGTTCTCCCGACTCCGGGGACAGGGCTCTTACTCACTGCACCACCTAGATGCCCCCCCAACCCTCTTTTTGAGGAGACACAACACACACACACACACACACACACACACACACACACACACACACACACTTTTCCAGCTTCTTTTCATGTGTTGTCTTCCCCTATTGGTTGGTGTACTCCTTGAGAGCAGGGTCTCTCTTATGCCTTTCTTTATATTCCCAGTAGCACTTAGCACAATGCCTGATGTATAATGGGCACTTATTGCTTACTGACTCATATTCAGAGTCATACAGCTAAATGAGGCAGAATTTTAACGTACATCACACTGACTCCAAGTCCAGTGCACCACTTTGCCTCTTTAATCTTTTAGAGAAAAAAATAATGTGGAAAAAAAATAATGGGGTGTTGATGACCTGAATGGAAAGAACCAGGAACAATCTGGAAAGCCGCATGGCTGTCTGGACACTGTCCTCGACTCACCATTCAACATTTTAGAATTTAGCCTTTGGAATTTAGCAGAGTTTGGGGACTGGGGTTGTTTTACTGGACAGAAACTTTTGAATCCATGCTGGGCTCTAAACTTCTTAAGTGAATTATTCCTGGACTAATCCTGTTACTACAATCTAGAATAAAATGGGTGAGAATTACTTTATTATGCATGTATTGCAAGGAAGATTACCTTAATCTTTGCCAGATCCTCAATATCCTTATTAGCATTTGGATCTAAGGAAGCTGCTTTCTTCATGGCTATTGTAGCCACTGTGCTTTTGCAACAACTAAGGAAATAGAATATTCCCAAAGCATGAGCTTTATTGGAGCATTTTAGTGGTTTAATTTCAAAGAAAAGAGAGTTTGTTGTAGCAATCAATAATTCTTTAATATCAACTTAGCAAACAAAACAATATTGACACTCTAGGGTACTGAATGTTTGTATCTTGTCTATCATTTAGTAACATGGTATATGTATGTGTGTACAAATATATGTATATATATTTATGGGGAGAGACACACACACACACGGAAACAGAGAAAGAGTCTAAATCCGAATGGTGGAGAACTCAACTTTCTGAATTTGAGCCACTATTATTATTAGGTTACTATTTAGTGAACCCTAATTTCAGATAGCATTTCCTCAGGTTAGGTAAGATGTCAAAGATTCTATGATTTATTAAATATTCATTAAAAAGGATACCCAGACCATAATTTTTTGGTTGACTAAAGTAAAAGTGTTAGTTATATTATGGAAGAAATATTTCATTTTTGAGTTCATGTGGTAAGTTATCATAATACAGAAATTATAGAAGTAAAAATCTAAGTTTTAATATGCTTAAGCACAGGCTTAGGAGGTAGAAAAAGAACCTGAACAAAGATTAGAACTTTTTTTGGGGGGGTGGGGGAGACAAGGCAATTGGGGTTAAGTGATTTGCCCAAGATCATAAAACTATAAGTGTATCAAGTGTCTGAGGCTGAATTTGAACTCAGGTCCTCCTCACTTCAGGGCTGGTGATTTATTCACTGTGCCATATGGCTGCCCCCAAGGACTTCAAGGAGGCTTTTTTATAGACAAAATTATGTCAGAGAGACAAAAAATAATTTTCCACATACAGCAATCTAGTACATCCTCTTAGGCCATAGAAATTGAACAAAATAAATTAAACAGAATCATAATCTCAAGTATCTCCTAAGGAAACTGTGTGTGTGATACGTGAAAACTTCTCAGAACTTCCCTCCCCTTTCCCCCACTCCTTCTTCTGCTGTTAATCAGCAGCAAGCCCTTTCAGGGGGCTTTCAGATTTCCCACCTCTGCGGGCCCCTCCTCCCTTTCCCTTGCTGTCAATCAGTCTCCTTGGCGGGCTCCTCTGTTGTTTACCATTGGGGAAGATGTTCACGCCAAGACTTGAGCCCCCTCCCCCCAACATTCAATGGGAGAAGGGACCCCATTAGGGTATAAATTCTTCTGCCTTTTGTAAAGTGCCTCTTCCTCATGATCGGTCATGGGGAAGACTGCCCTCTTCACCCTGGGAAGAGAATAAATTCTTGTTCCTATCCTGAGAGTTCTCTGTGTTCTTGATTAAATTTTAAATGAGATTTTTCATCACACACAAAACAAATCTAGTTAAACAAACCCTACAAACTGTCAAGTTACAGATTAAACTATATTTAGAAAGTTCACAATTTGTTGATTGAGAAGGGAAATTTATATTCCTCAAAAATAACTACAGAGTCAAAGCCAATGGAATCATTTCATAATAGTTAGCCAAATCATCTCAGGGAAACTCAATCCCTTTTGGCTTCTTATCTGAGGGATGTCAAAAAGTCTTCCCTTAATATTATCATTCCATGAATCAGGTTTTAGGTAGGCAAAGTTAATATTAACAGAAAATGGGCTTCGGTTAGCCAAAACATTCCTGGAGCAATGACATAATAAAAATTAATAAAAGGAAATAAAAATTATCATAATAGCATCTTGAATTTTATACATGAAGTGAATAGGAAACTAGAAACTTTGGGAGATTTTCTATAGAATAACCATTATTAACCTGAGTTAAGGTACCTTTCAAAGGACTCAAAATAACAATACCCACAATTCCACTTGATTAACCACTCTATTTCTTACCCAATACTAATTGTTTTTCTTTTTTTAAATGATTACAGCTTAGCAGTATAGTTTGAGCAGCTAGATGGCACAGTAGATCGGATGCTGGGTCTGAAATCAGGAAAACTCATCTTCATAAGTTCAAATCTGGCCTCGGACACTTATTAGCTGTGTGACCCTGGGCAAGTCACTTAACTGTTTCCTCATCTGTAAAATGAGCTGGAGAAGGAGATGGCATACCACTCCAGTATGTTTGCCAAGAAAACCCCAAATAGGGTCACAAAGAACTGGACATGACTGAAACTGCTGAACAAATATAGTTTGAGATCACTGCTAGTCTACCTTTGCATTTTTTTCATTGATTCCCTTAATATTCTTGATCTTTTTTTTCTTTCTGGTGAATTTTGTTACTTTTTTTTCTAGCTTCATAAGGTAACTCTTTGGTAATTTAATTGGCATGGCACTGAATAAGTAAATTAATTTAGGTAGCATTATATTGGCTTGGCCTACCCATGAGCAATTACTATTTCTCCAATTATTTGTGTTCACACAGTTCCTGTGTGTGTGTGTGTTGGCAGATAAACTCCCAAGTATTTTGTACTATCTGTAGTTTTTTAAATGGAATATCTCTTCCTGCTGGGTTTTGTTGATATACAGACACGTGGGTTTATATTATATGTTTTAACTTTGCTAAAGTTATTCATTGTTTTGATGAATTTTTTAGTTGACTCTTTAGGATCCTTTAAATAAATTAAATAAATAAATCACCTTATTTATTTGCAAAGAGTGATATTTTGTTTCCTTACTATATATGCTTATTCCCTCAATATCTCTTTCCTGTCTTACTGCTATAACTAAAATTTCTAGCAGAAATGTAATGGTTATAATGTATATCCTTATGTTACCCCTAATCTTCATAGAAAGGTTTCTGGCTTTTCTCCCTTACAGATAATGTTTGCTCTTAGATATAGATACTACTTAACATTTTAAGGAAAACTCCATTTATTCTATTACTTTAAATTAGAGTTGGGGCAGAGTCAATATGGCAGAGTAGAAACATTGCTTCTGCTGGGCTCAGGCTCCCACCACCTCCAATTCATGTAAAAGGTAACTCTGAACAAACTTTGGAGCTACAGACCATACAAAATAACACAGAGGAGCTAACCTCCAGCTGAGGATAGCCCTGCAGGCCAGCAGGGAACAGCCAGCCCAGAGCTCAGGGAGGCCACCCCAGCCCCCGGGAGCCAGAGGTTTTAGCCTCAGAGCAGGCCTGACCAGCCACCAGCCAAAGGGACTTCAGATCACCAGCAGCTGTGGTGGTTTCTAGAATTATCAACCCATAGATGCTAAGGACAAAGTGAGAGGTCAGTGCAGTGTGGACTTTGGGATCCAGTAGTTGGGAGTGTGGTTGACCTTTATCCCCTAGAGGGAGAAGCCACTGAGGCACTGTGACAGGGCTGTTGCCACATGGCAGCTTTAGCTTTAGCCTGCAGATTGTAGGGGGACCAAGCGACCAGTCTGAGGGGTAATCACTCTTGCTTTAACCTGCTTGGACCTGGATTTCAGTCTAGGGTGGAGGTCCTGGGGTGTGTGACCAGCTTGCCAGAGCATGTGGAAGCTTCAGAGGGCACCCAACTAATACCTTCGGCAGCTGAGAAAACCCCAGCATTTGGGATAAAGCTCCCTTGTCTGGTAGTAGAGTCCTCCTGTGGCAAAAAGCCCAAAAGTCAAGTAATTGAGTGGCAACACAAGTAAATGAGGGAAGCAAAGCAAGCAGAGCAACCCAACTTTACACTCCTATTTTGGGGACAAAAAGGATCAAAGCATGGAACAGGAGGAAGACAGTGAAGTCAGAATTCCTGCACCAAAAGCTTCCAAGAAAAAGATGAGCTGGTTACAGGCCATAGAGGAGCTTGAGAAGGATTTTGAAAATCAAATAAGAGAAGTGGAAGAAAAGTTGGGAAGAGAAATGAGAACAGTGCAAGAAAATTATGAAATGAGAGTCAACAACCTGACTGAAGAAAATAACACCTTAAAAAATAGACTAACTCAGATGGCAAAAGAGGCTCCAAAAGGCAACGAGGAGAAGAATGCCTTAAAAAGCCAAATTTTCCAGATGGAAGAAGAATCTTAAAAGTTCACTGAAGAGAACCATTCCTTCAGAATTAGAATGGAGTAAATGGAAGCAAGTAACTATATGAGAAATCAAGATATTATAAACTAGAGTGGATGTTATATTTTGTTCTGCATCTATTGAAATAATCATGATTTGTGTTGTTTTTATTGTTAATATGGTTTATTATGCTTGTAGTTTTCCTGATATTGAACCACTATTTCATTCCTTGTACAAATCCAGTGTGTTCATAGTGTATGATCTTTGTGATAAATTGTTGTAATCTCCTTGTTAGTATTTTAATTAAATTTTTGCATTAATATTCAACAGGAAAATTGGTCTATAGTTTTTTTCTGTTTTGACTTTCCTTGGTTTAGGTATGAAGATCATATTTATGTCATAGTAAGAATTTGGTAAGATTCCTTATTTATATATTGTTTTAAACAACATGTAACATTAGAATTAATTGGTCTTTAAATGTTTGATAGAATTTGCTTGTAAACCCATCTTGTCTGGGGGATTTTTTCTTTTTTCTTTTTTTTTTTTTTTTTTTTTTTTTTAAAGCAATTGGGGTTAAGTAACTTGCTCAAGGTTACACGGCTAGTCATTTGATTTATGCGTGGGTGCTCATTTTCTGAGGCCGGATCTGATCTCGGGTGATCCAAACTCCGAGGCCGGCGCTCTTACTCACTGCGCCACCTAGCCGCCCCTTTAGGGCAATTGGGGTTAAGTAACTTGCCCAAGGTTACATGGCTAGGTTTTTGTTTGTGCGGATTAAGTGTCGGAGGATTAAGTGTCGGAGGCCGGCTCCGAACTCAGGTCCTTCTGATTCCAGGGCCAGCGCTCTATTCACTGCGCCACCTAGCCGCCCCGGGATTTTTTCTTAAAGAATTCACTTAAAGCTTGTTCAAATTATTTTTTTTTCCTTCAAAGATAGGATTGTTTAATCCTATATCCTTTTCTGTTAATCTGGGATTAATCTGTATTTTTGTAAATATTCACCCATTTCACTGATTGGTAGTTTTATTGCATACAGTTGGGCAAAATGGCTCCTAATAATTACTTTATTTCATTTTTATTGGTTGTTAATTTACCTTTTCCATTTTTGATATTGGTAATTTGGTTTTCTTCTTTTTTTAAAAAAAAATAAATTAGCCAGTGGTTCTTCAAAAAGCCAGCTCCTAGTTTTATTTAATAGTTCAATGTTTTTTACTTTCAGTTTTCTTGAGGCTTTGCTTGTAGGTATTTTCATGTAGTTGTCTTCTTCATTTGTGTCAATTTCCTTGTCATTGAAAAAATTGAATTATTTCTGTTTTGTATCAACCACTAACATTTTATATAACTGATGAAGTTATATTTCTTTGAGTTAAGTTCAGAAGTTCATCAGTCTAGCAGTTCAGTCTTCCCCTCCAAGTTTAAAAGTAACCAATCATGTTGTTTTCCCCATCTATGATACTTTCTATTTTTTGGATAATCTTTTTTCGTCTATAATAATTATGTCAGTCCTCATTTAAGGTCTTAGCTTGCTGAGTTGCTCTGATGCTATTTATTGGTAAATTCATGCTTTGCTAATAAATTGATTGTGCTCAGAACTTTGTATGTCAGTCTACTTTTACTTCAATTGCAACATGATCTTAGTAGCTCTTTGTTGTGAGGTTCTTTTTGTTTGTTTGTTTGCTCATTCTTCCAACCTAGGTCTTGACTTTACATTAGTGTTGTAGGCGTTTTCTTTATTATCTGTTATTTGCTTTCTTTTGGAGGCAGGAGAAGGGGGATTTCTGGCCTGAGCTTCTTCTACTTTCACAGTTCAATCTAAGGACCTTCCAAAGTGGCATAGTCCTGTTCCTTATCCTCCTGGCCTGGGTGCTATAAGTTCTTGACCCAGGTTTTGGTCCATTGGCTTGTGTGTAGTAGAGTTTCAGCAGATTGTGGATGGATTCAATTGCTATTAGCCCACTGGGAGGTTCTGTAGGTTCAGAGTAACTAAGTTACTGGTTCCCTTTTGGCCTCAGTCTCCTGTCCTTGTTTTTCCACTGTGAACTAATGTGTTGGGCTAAAGGTTGGAACAGAGTTATCGCACTGTCCCTGGTTCAGAGCTCCATAGCCAGGTTTCTGACATTTGTTCTGTACTCAGTGCTCAGCTAGAGGCCAACATCAGTCATGGCCATTCCTCTCCGTGCTGGATCTGTGATTCAGAACTGGGAAATGGGTGACAGGGCTAATTAATGGTAGCCACTTCTGCTCCTCATGCTCATTCACAGGTGCCCTGGTGCACTATCCCAGTTGCCTTTCTGTCTCTGGGACTTGGAATGCTCCTAGTCCCAGCATTGCTGCTGCTGCCAACCTAGTGTCTACAGACCTCTACGTCTGTCTTCCTAAACTGTCCCTGGGTAGGAAAAAAAGACTCACTGTGACTTTTTCTTGGCTTTCCCAATTAGATTTTGGTCTGACACATTTTCTATGTTGTTGTGGAAGAGGTATATTGGGAAAGCTAGACAAAAGTGTTTCCTCTCATTCTGCCATTCTAACTTTGCCTCTTCTCAGAGTTGTTTCAATGTGCATTTCTCTTGTTATTAAGGATTTAGAGCATTTTTTCATATGGCTGTATCAATGTCCTTTTTAAACTGTAACCTGAACACAGTATTCAAGACATGAACATACAGTAGCAGTATACTATGAGTCTATCACTTCATTATTCCTGGAAGCTATGACTCTTTAAATTTAGCCCAAGATTGTATTAGATTGTTTTGCTTTATTTTTGGTGGCCATATTATAACACTGACTAATACTGAGCATATAAAACCCCCTTATCTTTTTTAAACAAAGTGTTCCCTAGCCATATTCCCCTATCTTGTCTTTGTGAAGTTGATTTTTCCACCAAAGTGCATACTTCACATTTATCCCTATTCAATTTCATCTTCTTAGATTTAGACCAGTGCTCTAGCCATTGAGATCCTGATTCTGTTACCAAATGTGACAGATATTCTTCCCCAGTTTTTTGTAAATTAGATGAGCATGTCATACAGGCCTTTATCCAAGTTTTCACCCTTTTTTTTTCTTTTGAAGGCGGGAAGGCAGGGCCATTGGGGTTAAGTGACTTGCCCAAGGTCACATGGCTAGTAAATGTTAAGTGTCTGAGGTCGGATTTGAACTCAGGTCCTCCTGACTCCAGGGCCACTGCTCTATTCACTGCGGCACCTAACCACCCCTTATCCAAGTTTTTGGTAAAAATGTCTTTAAATTAAAAAGAAAACAGTATGAGGCTAAGTACAAATCTCTTTCTTGAAAATATATTTTAAGGTTAAATTAATGTAGCTTTATCACTGTTTACTTTATGTATGTTTTATCTTTATAGGTACAAAATCAATCATCAGAGTTTCACCTGAATATATAGATAGAGAATCGGCTCAACATTTTTGCCAGTGACATGCCTTCTATTTCCAACATAGCAGTGCCTGTATGAAGACGAATTTCCTCTTCACTCGCATCCATTTCAGTCTTTGGGAGAGAATCCTCATCGCTATATTCAGGTACCATTAAAATTAACAGATTTACCATCCACTTAATCATAGCTATATGGAGTTCATTCACCTGTAGGAAAAAATAGTATTTTAAAAGATTAGATTTCAGATGAACCATTTAAAATTCATTAAACTTATTTTGCATTTAGGTGTTGGAGATATGCTCATCCTTGGATCCTAACTTTAATGATCCTATGGTGCTTGGTGAAATGAAATCCAATATCTAGTTTCATTTATAACATAGCTCCAGTCTCCTTTTCTCACTATAGCATATGATATGTCTTATCTTCCTATCTCTAAGTTTATTTAGGACACTGTTCTGCAGCCATTTAAAGAGGACTTTTCTCAGAAGGAAGTACAATGGAAAGTATTTCAGCATAGTAAGATATATTCTTAAAAAAAAAACACTTGCTATGTAATACTACTGTGCTATGAGAAATGATGAACAGGTTGATTTTAGAAAAACATGGAAATACTTGCATGAAATAATGAAGAATGAAATGAGCAGAACCAAGAGGATATTGTATACAGTAACAGTAATTTTGTTTGAAGAATAATTGTAAATGACTAAGTTATTTTGAGTATCATAAATATTCAAATTAACTTCAAAGGACCTATAAAGGAAGATGCTATCCACCTCCAGAGAAAGAACTGATAAATAGGAGCATACAAATATGCATAGTATGGATACCTATACATACATACATATACACATATACATATATACATGTAGGTATGTATACATGTACATCTATTTATATATTCATATATTATATATTATTTATATATTATATGCAATATACTATATATATATATGAGTAAATTCTGGGTGAGGGTGGGACAGGCAAAGAAGAGGAAGTCATGATCACAATGGAATTTCAGGGTCCAGGGTGAGTCAGCACCAGAATTCAAGACTTCTTACCCTTAGTTCCATTCTCTTTCTATTCTACTGTGTATGCTGACTCTCCAATTAATCTAGCCCTGCTCCCAAAACAAACTGACCTGGAGAAAAGAAGAGTAACCAAAGACACCATTTCTTCATTTTTCTTTTCCTGTGGTATTACTCAGTATTAAACATGATGTATACCTTTACTGAAATAACATACTAATTTAGAGGAATTATTCATTAACTCTTATACTATCTTTATGAAATACTCAAGAACAGACATTATTTTTTCCATTTCATAGTTGGATGGTATCAGCAAAGCAGTCAAATAGGCTGTGCTATGTGTCTGTTAAAGCTGAAAGCAAAGGCCAAGGATCTGGAAGCAGAGAGGTACACAGATAACTAGAATACATAATACTGCAGCACAGATATGTCCAAAAGGTACAAAACCAAGTGCTGTTGAAGGTCTTTCACACATATCAAGTCCTTCATCTTACACAGAGAATACTTAATATAAGTACAACTGGACAGAAAATTGCACGTGAAGAAGTACAATTGCTATCAGGAATTATTTTTAACCAGCTGGTCCAATTTGACAGTTTTAAGGTACCCATGTTGGGAACTGAGTATAAAAGGATAAAAGCAAAACTAAACACTCCCTGTTCTCGAGGAGTTTACATCCTACTAAGGGGATAGATCAACAGGAAAAGAGAAAATAGAAACATGGTAACTTGAAGAGGGGATGAACACTAACAGCTCTTGCAGGATATACAACTGTATTCAGTACGGGAGCTCTGCACCCACCCACGGGGACTGATGGTTTTGATTACTGCTGCATGTGCCAATCCATACGTCCTGGTCAAGAAATGATCTTTTAAAAAAAATGAAAACTTACCTTATTTGTGCTTTTAGTCTTTTTTATATCACAGTTACTACTGGGGAAAGACCCCTTCCTACCCCAGCTTCCCAAGGTTCAACCCTCTCTTTAACAAAGAAAAACAATTAAACAAAAATATTCCATACTGTGAACCTATCTAACAGTATATAGAAAATGTTTCCCCGGTAGTTTCCTTCTAGGCTCTCTCCAGAAAAAGGGAGATATGTTTCATTATCTGTTCTCTGACTGTGTTACCTCAGACAAACTGAGACTTGGCAAAGATCTTAGTTTCAAAAGGCTGAGGGCTACCACTGCATCGGGGGCTATCTCCAGTTGTCCTGATCTATGGCTTGCCACTGGACCCAGATGGCTCTGGAGGAAAGACTGAAGACGGTGACTTTGCACAGCCCTCCCTCCCTCACTTAAATTCTATTTATTTGCATGTCACAGCATCACCTTCCTGATGTCATTAGGTCTCTGAGAAGGAAGGACAAACAATAGTCTGTGAGTAGTAGTAGCTGTCCCACTGGGGACTCAACTGGTCAGTTCTAGTTGGACAATGCTGTTTCTTCCTCCCTTCCTCTCCTCCTCTCCTTCTCCTCCCTGCTGTCCCTCCTCTCCCTCTGTCCTCAGAGAGAATCATAGCCTTACCTATAGATACTCTGTCATAAGGAACATAAATTTTGATTGGTGAAACCTTGCAAGGTATCCTGGTGTTTATAAGCTAGATTTTTTCCTCTTCCCTACTTATTTATTCTGTCATTAAAAAAACAAACAAACAAACAAACAAAAACCTGACACAATTAACTCTTTTGCCCCCATGTAGTTTCATTTATGATTTCTTGAAACACAGCACTGAAAAACCAGACTCTGATGAAGCCCATTGGGATTCAAATGGACTTACTTGACCATGCCTTTAACCCAAATCACTCTGGCTCTCACTGATTGGCCAACAATAGGTCCCAGCTGAAACCTCACTTGGTCACAGTTTAGGTTTTGGTGGCTCCGAGTGAATGTGAATAGCAATTGTTTTTGTTCTGGCCAGAAATTTGGAGGGTCTTCCCACCCAGACTGACTTTTTTTTTTTTGGAGTAGTTGAAAGAGGCCATTTTTTTTTTGCCTCTTTTCTTACCTAGCTTTAATCACTGTACAAGGTGTTGCCTCAGACAAACTGAGACCTGGAAAAGACCTTGGCTTAAAAAGGTCAAGGGCTCCCTCTGTATCCAGAGCCATCTCCAGCTGGTCCTGATCTATATCTTGCCACTAGACCCAGATGGCTCCAGAGAAGAGAGTGAGGTTGGTGACTTTGCACAGCCCTGCCTCACTTAAATCCAATTCACTCGCAAGTCAAGACAGCACGTTCTTGATGTCATTGGTCCTCTTTGAGAATGAAAGACAACAACAATATTTTAAATTACTCAAAAGCACTTCTTTTGGTGGTCTTTTCACGGCATTCCTTTAATCAGTATATCTTGTTTTTCTGGTTCTTCTTATTTACTCTGTATTAGATCATACAAATCTCACCACATATAAGTGACACAGTGGTTAGAATAATCCTGGACCTAGGAAGACTTGGATTCAAATTTGACTTTGGTCAATAGTTAATCAAATCATTAATTAATCTGCTTCAGTTTCCTCATTTGTAAAATGGGGATGATAGCACCTATCTCCCAGGGCTATTGTGAAAATAAAATAAAATGAGATAATATTTGTAAAACATTTTGTAAAACTTAAAGAACTCTACAAGGGTTATCATTATTATCACATATTTATGAATTTGTTATTTCTCACTGCATAGTAATATTCCATCATATTCATATATCATAGTTTATAAGCCATTCCCAAATACCTTTCTACCAGAAAGATTATTATTAATATTTTGGTGTATAATGGACCTTCGCTTCTTTCTGTCTTTGACTTCCTTGGTACATATGTAAAGTATTAAAATTCCTGGGTAAAAGAGTATGGACAGTTTAGTCATTTTTCTGAGCTGATTCTAAATTGGGTATGGGCAGCTAGGTGGCACAGTGGATAGAGTTCTGGATAGAGTGGATAGAGTCAGGAAGACTCATCTTCATGAGTTCAAATCAGGCCTCAGACACTTACTAGGAGTGTAACCCTGGGCAAGTCACACAATCCTGTTTGCTTTAGTTTCTTCATCTGTAAAATGAGTGGTAGAAGGAAATGACAAACCATTCCAATATCTTTGCCAAGAAAAGCCCAGATGGAGTCACGTAGAGTTGGGCGTGACTGAAATGACTGAACAATTCAAAATTGATATCCAGAATTGCTGAAACAATTTGCAATTTCACCACCAGTACATTACTACACCTGTCTTAACACAACACCTGGCACACAGTAAATACTTAACAAATACTTAGCTGGCTGTCCTTCTATAGCTCTTCCAATGTTGACATTGTCCCCATTTTGTCAGTTGGCCAATTTGTAGGGTATGAGATGAAACCTCAGGCTTGTTTGGAATTTGAATTTCTCTTACAGTTACAAATAGAGCATGTTTTAAAGTGGCCATGTGTATTTTGCAATTCTTTTGAAAATTGTTCATGTCCTTTGGTCGCATTAGTTGTTGGGTGTTATGTATGTGTGTTGATTCCCTGCATAACTTAGATGTCAGACCCTTATTAGACATACTTGATGCAAATATTTTCTATAATCTACAGTTACTCTATGAAAAAGCTTTTAATTTTTATAAAAATAATCTTTTATGTCTCCTTTATCCCTTCCAGTCAAGAATTCTCCCTGTAGCCATACTAGTGAAAAGTGTGCCCTCTTATTCCAATATTTTCATGGCATGTCCTTTTACGTCTGTATCTTGTATTCATGTATGGATTGTTGTGGTACATGCAAAATAATAATAAATGGCTAGAGTGCATTAAGGTTTGCAAAGTTTTATAAATATGATCTCATTTTATCCTCATAACTACTCTGGGAGATAGGTGCTATTGTCATCCTCACTTTACAGATGAGGAAACTGAGGCAGACAGAGGTTAAGTGACTTACCCAGGTTCAGACAGTAAGTGCCTGAGGCCACATTTGCTATTAGGTTTTCCCAACTGCAAGTACTGAGCTCTAGCCGATGTGTTACCTAGGTGCTGAATGTAAGATGCTGGGGTAAGATATTGGATAAATCTCTTTTCTGCTAAACTACTTCCTCATTTTTGCTACAGTTCTTGTCCAAAAGAGAGTCTTCCCTTCCCCTCCATTTCCCCCACCCCACACACCCATTATGTTATTGGGTTAGCAAACATTGAGCTACTGTTTTTATTGCTTCTGGGTCCTCCTTTTATCTAGACTATTCCACTAATCAGTACGTTTGGGTTTTTTAATCAGTACCAAATACTTTTGATGACTGCTGCTTTATAATACAGTTTGAGGTCTCGTATTCTTTCACTCATACTTCTCATTATTTCCCATGAGATTGTAGATCTTCTGTTCTTTCAAATGAGTTTTGATATTGTTTTAGAAAACAATATCCAAATGTCCCCTTGCAATTTAATCGTTACAGCATTAAATCTGTAAATCAATTTTGGTGGTATTGTGATTTTTATTATGTTGTACTGTCAAATCATAAGCTCTGACTCTAATTATTTGTCATCTTTTATTTCTTTAAAGAGTATTTTGTAGTTATGTTTGTATAAATATAGCATGTTTCTAGATTAATTTCTAGATAGTTTATATAGACTAACTCCCAGATACTTTACGTATTTTGTAGTTATTTTGATTGGAATGCTTTTCATTAGTTAGTACTACATAGAAATGCTGATGACTTTGTGAATTTATTTTTTAGCCTTCTACTTTGTTGAAGCTATTTCTAGGATCTCAATGAGTTATTTTGCTGATTCTCTAAGATCTTCTCAGTACATTATCATGACTCCTGCAAATACGCATAATTTTGTTTCCTCTCTGCTACATGTTTATATCTTTTATTTAGTTCTCCTTTCTTATTGCTATGGACAGAATTTTAGAATGTCAAATAATGGGCTACAATTAGATAGAGAAATTCTTCCCAAAAATCATCAACAAACATTCTAACAGCTGGAGACTTCAGTACAAATGAGGGAAACAATGAGGATGGCAAGAAAAATATGGAAAAGTGAAGTGGAGAAAAAACAGAGACAGGTGAAAGACTTGTAGATGACACAGAAGTCTCATGCTTTTGTCTTACTAACACTTCCCTTGAGAAAAGAATTGGTAGGTGTTGAACGTAGCAACAACCAAATAACATCACACACACACACAAAACAAAGAAAGAAAAGAAAAGAAATTGATTATACTTTGACAGAAACCAAACTTGTTATGGTGCAGTAGTTATGCCTGAGGCAAGTTATTAGTGTATAGTCAGACTACCAACTTGTCAGGGCAAAGATCAAAATTAATTTTTTAAAAGCAATAAGAAATAAAAATACTGAAAGAAAGGTATGGTGTACAATTGAAGAAAGTTTATCCTGGACTATTTAAACAAATAACCAGCAATAAGACTTTGGAAGTGAACTTTAGAAGTGACATTGATGCTGGTTAAAAGAATTTCATAGAGAGGTTTAGCTGCTTTAAATATATTGCCACAAGACCAAAAAAGCTCAGAAAGTGTCTAAATCAGCAAATATGTGACTAAGTTGTACAGAAGAGAGAGGTGGCAGCTGAGGCAGTACCAGATAGAATGAAAACACAAAATCTTTCGTAAGGAGCTGGGCAATCATGAACAGTATCATCTCATAAAGCAGAGAAAAGCATTGGAGAATAAGTTTTTGGAAAACTTGGCAAGAGATCTAACTATGAAAAGTCATTCAAAAGAACAGAACTGTAAGGAAAGAAACAAATTAAAGAAAAATTAGAGAAGATCCAGGGGAAAGTTTACTATAACATCGGCGCTTATTGGGGAAGTAGAAATAGGATAAAGAAAATAAAGATGAGAGTTAACACCTTGAGAGTGTTCCAGTGGGGGAAATAACTCCCCTCTAAGAGTTGAGGTCCCTGAATCAGATAAATCTTGAGCCCCAGGAGGAAGGAAATGGGATGACTGTAGATGAGTATGAAAACAACGGATGGGGGGATCCCACAGTTCCAGTGGGCCTGGGCTGGGCAAGTTGATAGCTTCCAGGTGAGAAGGCAGCTTTGGTGAGTCCAACTCTGGCATGTGGAGGAGGAGGCAGGCATCAGAAAGATTGTAGCTTACACATTAAGGTGAAGTGGTGCCGTTTTCTATGTTCTTTCTGTTTCTTACAGATGAAATCATACATAAGCAAACAGGAAATTATACTGGAACAAATTTATGTTTTCAAAACAAACATCAGAGCAGAACTGATTGTTTATACAGGGTGAAAGTTTGATGATTTTTACTAGATGAAGGCAGAAACAGCCTGCTTCTGAAATATGTAAATGACACAAATATGAAAAGGATAATTAATACATAAGATGACAAAACTGGGCTCCCAGAAGATCTCAAGAGATTGGATCTGCCGCTAAGTTAACAAGATGAAATTTTATAGAGATAAATGTATTTGTGTTTTTTTTTAATCACCTGCAAAAGTACCATATGGAAGGAGTTGGATCTGGGGGATGTGGTTATAATTCAGTTCTCATGAAAAAAAAAGACTTAGAGGGGATACCTGGAAGATGAGAAGCTCAAGATGACTTAGCATCCAGAAGGATGGATGTGAGAATCATGGTCGACACTAGCTTGGCCAGACCCCATCAACAGCATTGTGCTTAGCTCTAGGTATCACACTGTATAAGGGATACTGACACCTCCACTTGGACCAAGTGCAGTCAATTCTAAATGTAGCCATGTTCACAATGCCAGAGGAAAAGTAAAAATCATGATATTGGACCTTTGGAAGAAAAAGAGTAAAACTAAAAATACTTGTTATAGGCTCTAGGACTCCCTTCTGGAAGAAATAGCACTATTCTAATTTTTTTTAAATCCAAAGCTAATAAGTTGAGGGGCTCCTACAGCACTTCCCTCTTCTCTCAGTGTTGCAAGAACCCTAGACTAGGAGTCAGAAGACCTAGGATCAAATCCCCTAGCCATGTTATGTCATGCCTTCCTGATATTCAGTTTCCTCATTGATAACATGGAACTAAGGTATGAATAGGTGAGCCCTAAAATCCCTTCCCCTGGGCAGCTAGGTGGCACAGTTGAGTGTCAGGCTCCTGAAGTCAGCAAGACTCATCTTTTGAAGTTCAAATATGACCTTAGACACTTACTAGCTGTGTGACCCTGGGCAAGTCACTTTAACCCTGCTTGTCTTAGTTTTCTCATCTGTAAAATGAGCTGGAGAAGGAAATGGCAAACCACTCCAGTATCTGCCAAGAAAACTCCAAATGGGTCACAAAAAGTCAGAAACAACTAAAATGAATGAACAACAAAGAATCCCTTCCAGTTATAACATTCTGGAACTCAATCTTTTATGCAGGGCAAGCTATGTTTCACAGCACACAGCCACACAAGGTGGGCTTTACACCTCTTTTGGATGATGGATACATACTTGGTGATGAAGGTCACAGTTGTCCTTGTCAGTTCCATTAGATATGGTCAAAATCCATTGTTGCATCAACTGAAACACATTATTTTGGACTACCCTGATGGAAACATCAAGTAAACTTTAGAGAATTGACTCAACGCTGAAAATACATATCTAAATAACTATTAGCTAAAAGATGAACAGTTTTTTGACCAGGTCTATATAGTTCAAAGTAGAGTGGTGACGACTGTTTTCTTAGTTGCTTGGTTTGATTACTCATACACTACCAAATCACTAGACAGCTACCAATAGTCAATGCTTCACTTTGACCTATATAGATCTATCTTTTAGTGTTGCTTGTTTATTATAAGAAGTATCTTCCTTACACAAAACCACTTTTAATCTAATGTATTACTTTCCAAATAAAAACTGAGATGATACAGAAAATCCCCACAAAGGAAGGGGACTAAATAAAATGAAAACTCCTAAGTCTGGCATCAAAGGCATTCTATTCTGTCTTACCTTTCCAGTCTTATTTCCATTCTAGCAAAACGATACTACTCCCCCATTTACTACTGTAAAGGGGTTGATTAGGTGAGTTCCCCAATCAACTTGATGAGCTCATAGGTTGGTGAACCTTTGTTTGTCACCTTTGACTGTCCATGACTCTACCTATGGAGTATGGAAGTAACCACCTGTACCTTGTTAAGGCAACATAAGATAACTTCCACTTAAATCTCAGTGATTGGGGCTGCCCAAGATAAATTGCTTGACTCAGACTCCTGAGAGGATGGGCTCTGTTGGGAAGTGCCTCCCATTATGTTGGCATATTAATGAAAACTGACAAACCATTTTTGGCACTTTTCAGAAAGATGCTTCGTGGAGGTAAAAGCAGATCTAAGTGCTATCTCCTAGGTAGGGGAGGGGGGAAGGGAGGAGAGACAGGAGAGGTTGTACATGTATATACATACTACCCACTGGAGCTATTAATGGCTGCCTTAAGAGCAGACATACATGGGAGCTGAATGTATCCTCCCATAGCATTCTAAGCATAGGAAACTACCTGTAAATTCAATTTTCTAGACCAAGAGATGGCAATAGCTGGAAAAACATATGGAAACTGTACATGTCCACCCACCACTGAGAGACTTTATGGAAAAGGTTCCTGAACCCAACCCTCTCTTGTGTGCTGGGGGAGGGAGGAAGTAGATTTTGATTACCTAGGCAGTGTTATCCTTAAATCTATTCTAGAGAAGAGAGACTTACTGGAGACTGCCTTATGAGTAACCTTAAATTCAAGCGATCAGAGATCTAGCCTTAGAAATAGAAGTTCCTGCGGTAGCTAGGTGGCACAGTGAATAGAGAACCAGCCCTGGAGTCAGGAGGACCTGAGTTCAAATCCAACCTCAGACACTTGACACACTTACTAGCCATGTGACTTTGGGCAAGTCAACCCCAATTGCCCTCCAAAAAAAGAAGCATAAAAGAACTAGAAGTTCCTGCATAATGTGTTCCTGAGTCTAATAGAGAAGATTACCCAATAAGAGGTTCAAATCATGATATGGGAGAGCAGAATATCTGTACTTTGCTCCCTATAACTGCCATTAGATATCCAGACAATGGAGGTCCTATAGGAAGTCGGGTGCCTTCCTGTGGCACCAAAGTGTGCTTCCATTCTGGGAGGAGACCAAATTTAAAACCACAATGTGTCACTATGAGTGTGTAAATGACTGGGTAGCACCCTATGGGAGAGAGAGATCCATCAAAACATCAGTTTTACCCCAGTGGAAATCCTAAGATAAGTTACTTCTGGAGGGAGGTAGAAATAGGGTGCTGTTGAGTCTGGAAATTCCTACTGAGAAATGGAACCCAAATGGAGATAAGTATAATTGTTCTTGGTTATTTATGGGCTATTGAGAATTGGTCTATGTGTTACCTCAACTTGTTTATGGGCTTCTTTATGTCTTCTTTTTGTGTGAGAGAAAATAAAGGCTATCCTGTGTCTGATATGCATTTTTTTTTTCCTTTGAGTACTTCTATAGGAGCTAGGCATCCTGTTATCCACATTTGTGAAAGCTATATTCAGAGATTGACTCTGATGGGAGTATAACTCTAGATGGGAGTATAACCAGCCAAAAAGAAAAACTGACTTTTTAAGGTAACTCCCAAGATTATATCCAATTCATGTAATCCCAGATTTTAGTGAATGCTGGGCTATGGATTAAATAGCCCTTGGCTTAAGCTTTGCCCTAAGCCTAGAATGTCCTCCCCTTCTCCCATCTTTACCAACTGAAATTCTACCTGTATCCCAGGGCCCTGCTCAATTACTTACTTCCTCTAGGGAGCTTTTCTTGATCCATTCCCAATACTCAGGAATAAATTTTCCCCTTGGGATTTGTATAATACTTGGTTTGTACCTCTTTAAACACTTACCATGTTATTTAAACACTTAGCATATGTTATTTCATATTCTAGTTCTTTGTGTGCATGTTGTCTCCTCACATTAGAATGTAAGGTCCTTAAGGGCATGGACTGTTTTTGCTTTTTCTTTATATCTCCAGGGTTTAACATAATATCTGGACCATGGTAAGTATTTAATAAATTTTTGTTAAGTGATTGTTTTGTATCTATGTCATGACCCCTTACTAAACTATAAGCTCCATGATGGCAGAGACCATCTTGTTCAATTGTTGGACCTCCTCAAAGCCTAGCTCAGTATTTGCACCCAGCTGACTCTTAATTAATATTTGTTGAAACTGTTTAAGTTGAAAGCAGAATTAAGGTAAAAGTTTTCACTTACGGTACATAATTATTCTTTATCTGCTCATCAGTCAATGGGATAACACCAATAGTTTCTAACATCCCATCCAGTAAATCGAGCAATTCAGGAATTTTTCCACAAAGGGTCTTCCAGTCCCCCGGACTCATTGAAGAAATTGGATGGTCACTTTCCATCTTGTATATCCACATTTCAAAAGCAGAAGTTAAGCTTAGAAAATATTTGTTGTAACCTAAAAATAAAGATGGGGGAAAAAGGATTAAGTAGAATTGTTGGAATTTTTCTCCAGAATAAAAAAATGGAAGTATGTTGATGATTTAATATTAAATAACCCTTTTTGTACTACTTAAGCAACTCTATACATCAGTTTTTAGTCTGATTTCTTTGAATTCTTAGCCAGGAACTAGATACAGTGAGTCATTCCCAATTATATTACTTCACACTCAAATACTCAAAATGATCTTTGATCTGTTAAAATCCCCCCCAATGATACAGATTGCAATTTCTCCATGATGGGCCATTCTATGCAACTCCACTCCACATCCTTCCATAAATTCACCCCGGAAGGTTCACCCACTGTATCCTTCACTTTCTCCTAACATCACAAGACTACTCCTGGAGCATATGGACTATCTACTTTTTGTTCACTCTCACCCCATGACCAGTCCATCTTCTTTAATCATACGTTTTCAGGAAGACATCCTTTATTCAGATTTTTGCTCATAGTTAATTTGTTATGTAGTTCAGCTTGCTTACACCTATCATGTCCTTCCTCCATCACCGTTTGGGTAATGCTCTTGTTTAATTCTTTGAAGACTCAAGAGTTCCATGACTCAGCCACAAAGTAACACTGACAGAATGTTGGTATTTTTTTTTGCAGGGAGAAATTTGTGGTCATTAAGGAAGTTTGCAATTTACCAAAGGGCAATACAGCCTACTCTATCTATGGTTTAATTCTGGACCCAACTTCCTCATTTGCAGTGCCCGTTTAAGACATATATGTATGTATACATATGTGTAGATATGAATTGTTACTTGCATTGATGTTTATATGTGCACATACATAGACAAATATTATATGATAAGCTCTATAAGTTGTTCATCTAACTGCCTTGCCATACTCTGAATAACAGGTGGCATTCTCCATTCACTTGGGCTTTTTTCCGTGTGAATGGTTAGGTTAGACTCTGTTGAATGGTTTCAGATTTCTTCCAGGAGACATCACAGTGCTCTAGGGCTTGATAACCACCAGTATAAGGTCATGTGCAAACAGGAGTATCTGGAGGGTCTCACTCTCGAGACAGAATCTCTCTTCAATTTAGACTCTGCACTAAAAGTCGTCCTCATAATAGTGGCAAACATCATCAGTGAGCATATGTGACCCTGCTTTGTGAATCACTTGATATTAACCATCAGAGAGTCGTTAGACACGCTTATCTCTGTTATATCTTTCAAGGAATCTTGAATAATTTTGGTGCATGTTATATACGGCAGGCACCTCGTTGGAAAATTGTTTTTCTGGTAGCATTTTGTCTTACCAAATCAAGTGTGGTTTTTTTATATAATCAATAAATAATAAGCAGAATTAGATCTTGTATTTTTTAATTCTTTTAGTCAATAGCATGACAATAAAATGGATCATTGTTCATGAAAGTCTGCCTGTTACTAATACTCTCGTTAAAGGTACTTTTGGTGCATGATCTTCATAAAAATTGTATATTGATGTAAAAATAAGCAAATGGATGAATGGTTTTGGAATGGAAACTCTTGTTGAGTTTTCAGTCAATACTGAAAGGTCTACTATTTTTTTTCCACACCTCTGGTATCTTCCCCTTCTTCCTATATCTCATGAATCTAGTCTTCAGTGCTCTCAAACATTTCCAGCACAAACCTCATGTAAACATTTAAACTGCATTTTCTTTTTGGTTCTCTTTAGTGCCAATTCTTTGTCCTCCATAAATATAGCTGGGACCATGAAATGAGGTTTTAATGATCCTTGATGGTGAAAAGAGCATGTTTTACACACACACACACACAGACACACACACACACACACACATACATACATACATACACACAGAAACCTTTGCAGTTCTTTTCCATTTTCTTCAATCCTTACATTTTCATCTATAACACCCACTCCCACCCAGGCAAAGTAAGTAAAGTATCTGTCCTTCCAGGGACAAAGCATCTTACTCAACATTCTTTTAGTCAATCAAGAATCATGCCTCTCCATGAAGCATAGGGCTGTCCCTGTGCCTATCTCATTCAGGTAGGAGTTGGTGTTACAAATCCTTAAGTTCCCAAGGGATGACTTTGCTTAATTGAATCCCTAGACTTTCTTTAAACTGTTTTTATCCTGTACTGCTTCTCTCTTTTATGAGGCCATACTTTACCGTAACAAATCAGTGGACTAGTTATGCAAGCAGATTTAGGAATGACTAAATCAGTAAAAACAAACCATTTCCTGTCTGACAAAATATAGAATCAATATTATTTTGTAATGTTATCTCAATGTAATGTTATCAGAGTCCCTGCCAAAGCTCTACTTAATGGCTGTTTTGGGCCCTCCTGGCTCAGAGTGAATGTCAGTGGTAACTGTTTCTCTTTGGTAGTAGTAACCCAGAGAGTCTTCCCCTCTCTGTTTGTTTGTTTTCTTTTTTTCTAATTAAAGGAGATATCCCTTGACTCACTTCTTAAAGAGATCTGTCTATTCACTGAATGGGCATTACCTCACTCCAAGTGAGAACCTGAAAAGGCCTTAGCCTAAAAGGGTTAGGGTCTTCCATTGTGTCCTGGGCTATCTCCAGTTGTCCTGATGAATATGTGGCCACTGGACCCAGATGGCTCTGGAGGAGAAACTGAGGCTGGTGACCTTGGTACAGCCCTCCCTCACTCAAATCCAAGTCAATTGCAAGTCATGTCATCATCTTCCTGATGACACAGTCCTCTTCGAAAACAAACGACAAACACAATAATCACAGCCTACAGTTACAAAAATTCAGCCTGACCTCAGTACCCTATAGCAGCAATATTCTAAATATACAGAAGATGGCAATGTTTCCTTGTGAAAAAGGATAAGGTGACACCTGCTCCACCCCCTGCCCCACTTGAGGTGTGGCATTCCTCACTTTCCAGAGTTAAAGGCTGTTAAGTTTAAGTGAAAGATTGGTTGGAAGGTGACAAGGAGGTTACAAGCCATGTGAACTTGGGCAATGGAATTCTGTCTATTAAGCTCTCTAGGCCTCAATTTCTTCAACATCTCTTCCTGCTCAAAATCTATACTGCTAGCCCTCCAATCACATTCAGAATATAATCTATTAAGGCTAGATCTAGACTCGTGTCCAGAGTCTCTATATCTAAAAACATTATGCTATGCTGCCTCTTCAAAGGACTCCAATAAAGACAATTTTACTGAAGACAAGCAAATGATTCTAGTAGAAGCCCACAGAAGTTCATTTTATTGAGGGCAAGTGATATGACATGAGATCATGAGATTCAAGAAACCCGATTCCACGGTCTGCAAAAGTCAGCACAGACTCTGCCAAGTACAGATTCTGTCAAGAATGTGTCAAAAAAGGATATAAAAAGTTTCAATGATTAAAAGATTTACTTTCATTTTTTCAAAAAGTTCCAGTGCCCAGAATACCTCATTCTTAGCCCTCTCTCTCTCCTAAGTCTCTCTTTCTCTGTCTTTCTCTTTTTCTGTCTCTCTCTCTGTGTCTCTCTCTCCCTCTCCCTCCATCCCTCACTTTCTCTTTCTCTGTCTCAGTTTCTCTCTCTGTGTGTCTCATTCTCCCTCTCTGTCTCTGTCTCAGTCCCTCTTTCTCTCTCTCTCTGTCTCTTGTCTTTCTCTCTCTCTCTCTCTGTCTCTATCTCTCTCTCTCAGTGTCTGTCTGTCTCTATCTCTCTCCTCTCTCTGTCTCTCTGTTTCTGTCTCTCTGTCTCAGTCTCTCTCTGTCTCTCTCTCCCTTTCTCCCTCCCTCTCTTTCCATTTGCTGTTGTTCAGTTGTTCTAGTTGTGTCTGACTCTCCATGACCCCATTTGGGGTTTTCTTGGCAAACATGATGAAGTGGTTTGCCATTTCCTTCTCCACCCCATTTTATGGATGAGGAAACTCAAAAAGGGTTAAGTGACTTGTCCAAGGTCATACAACTAGTGTCAGAGGCCAGATTTGAAATCAGGAAGATGGGTCTTTCTAACTCCAGGCCCAGGACTCTATCCACTGCACCACCTAGCTGCCCCATTTATAGACATAGAAGACTATTATAGAAAGGATAAAAATCAGATTGCTGAATAAAACCATGATGTTGAGAAAGAATTAATTAAATGTTACATGTTATAAGGCATTTAGTTGTTTTACTAGATATTCCTTAAAGCACCCCTCCGGGACAGACCAGAATAAAGAGCTCTTATTTTACAAATAGAGGGGTTAATTTATCATGGTCAGATTTGGAATTCAAATTTTAGGCCGCTCAGCCACTATTACTATTTTGGCCAAGAGCTCTAAATAAAAGACTAGTGCTTTGCCTTGGATTTTGAGAGTTCTGGGACAAGTCAAGACTGCCATGTTTCTTCCAAGGAGGACTTTAGTGAACAGCAGAGGCACAGATGTAGCAGCTCCCTCCACATCTACGAAGACAAGGCAACCTCACTTTCAAGGCTACTCTACCAGGATGGAAAGTTGATTTGGCCTACAAACAACCTGATGTAATACTTATAATCTCTAAAGGGGAGTCAATAGCTAAAGTGAATTTTTATTTTTCATTATTACTTATCTACATGTGAATGTATGCATTGCTACATATCATCAGCACTACATTTAAATGCAGAGTACTCATAATTCCTATAATATAAAGTTGGCAATGCTCTTGTTCATATTTCTGAAATTATAGATTTTTAAAAATATGTTGAAATTTAAATTAATTATCTCAATTACTCCCATTACTCCCAACATCCCATAGAGATAGAGGAAGATATAATTTTACCCATGTAAAACATGGCTTTTATATATGCAAAACATCTCATCATTATTGTTTCATGAATCTGTCTTTCTAAGAGGGCAGCTAGGCAGCACAGCAGATAGAGCAAAAGACCTAGAATCAGGAAGACCTGGGTTCAAAACTTGCCTCACATCCTTCACTAGCTGTGTAACCCTGGGCAAGTCACTTAACCCTGTTTGCCTCAGTTTCTTCATCTATAAAACAAACTAGAGAAGGAAATGGCAAATCATTCCTGTATCTTTGCCAAGAAAACCGCACAGAGTCAGACACAACTGAACAACAATGAATCTTTCTAAGATTCACATTTTATTCCAACCCTTCCAATTATTCTTTTTTGCCTCTCTTTAGTGGCAGCTAGATGGTGCAATGAAGAAAGTATTGGGACCTAAAGTCAGGAAGACCAAAGTTCAAATCCATCTTCAAACACTTATTAGCTGTATGACCCTGAATAAATCACTTAACTGCTGCCTACTTCAGCCTCTTCAATTATAAAATGGGCCTAATATTCCCAGGGTTCTGGTGAGAATCAAATATTTGTAAATCACTAGTTTCCTTCCTTTGGGGTTTCCTTTAAGAGGTCTAGAGGCTGCATACCCTGACAAACTAGAGGCTTAGATGTTCCTATAGCTAGCCAGCTAGGTGGCACAGTAGAGACAGTTCAGTGCCTGGAGTCAGGTAGGCCTGAGTTCAAATCCAGCCTCAGATGCTTTCTAGCTATGTGACTCTGTGCAAGTCACAACTTCTGTTTGTCTCAATTTCCTCAACTGTAAAAAGGGGATAATAACGCTTTATTGGGAGGATTGAATGAGATAATATTTGTAAAAAGAAAATAGTGCTTAGCAATGCCAAGGAGTGCTTGGCAAAAAATAGGCATTAGATAAATGCTTATTCTTTCCCCTTTTCCTTTTCCCCATTTCCCAGGAGGATAGGACCCACATGGCTCTCATCAGACAAACAGCCTACCTAAGTTGAAGGTTCATCATCAATTTAGCCATGGCAATGATTGTCAACCACAACTCACAATTCAGTCAATCAGTAAACACTTATTAAGTAACTACTATACACTAGACTAAGGTTGTGCTAAGGTTGGGGATACAAAGAAAGGCCAAAGAGAGCCCCTGGGACTTTGGATGGCGTGACCAACAAGAAGGAGGACCAGACATTTTCTCTGAGTCCTATGACCTCTCAAACCTCTCCAAAACTGAAAATATGAACCAAAGATAAAACCAATTTATCTCTCTCCATGGTCTAGGACACCCAGAATTAAAAAGGAAACCAAAAAAACTAAACCGACAGCTGCCTTGAGCTCATTCAACTTCCCTCATACAACCAGCACACCACTGGCTGCACTAACCAACCCAAGGACCCAAAACTTGGCTTGCAATAAAACTCAATCCCATACTTTGGTTCCCCCTCTTTCTTTCCATTGCTGCATTGACCCTGACTCCTGGCTGTGGGAGTTTGCTTAAGGGCTTGTCAAATAGCTAGTACATCCTTGCTAGCTGGCTGTGAGAGTGGGCATCCTTTCTTCATGTTTCTTGTATTTATTGGAAAAGATTCTCATGTATCCACATTGCATATGATATTTACTTTTGGTGTTAGAAAGATGCTTTCAATGATATTATAAAAGGATCCCTCTATGCCTATACTTTGTAGGGTTTTTAGCATAAAAGAGTGCTGTACTTCGTAAAAGACTTTTTCTATATCTATTAAGATGATCACGTGGCTTTGGATATTTTGGTTTTTAATATGATTTTGTTGTTGTTTTCCTAATGTTGAATCATCCTTGTGTACCTGGTATAAATCCCACTTGGTGATAATAAATGATTTCTTGGATAATTGCTGTAGCCTGACAGAATCTTGCTTCAAATTTTTGAGTCAATATTCATTAATAATATTGGGCTTTAGTTTTCTTCCTGTATTTTATCTTACTCTGGCTTAGGCATTATGACAATATTTCTCTTATAAAAGGATTCTAGTAGGGTGCTTTCTCAGTTTTTGAGAGTAATTTATGAAGTGCGGGGACTAGGTCTGGTAGAATTCTCCTGTGAATCCAAAAGGACCAGGAGAATTTTCTTTGGTAGTTTCCTTTATAGGTAGATCTATTTCCTTTTCTAAGACTGGGTTATTTGAGTTTTCTATTTGGTCTTCTGATAGGGTATTTTATATTTTTTCAAAGCATTTCTCTATTTCTTTTTGTAGTTGTTAGCATATAACTATACATAATATGTTCTGGTTTTTTTGTTTGTTTGTTTTTTTTAACAAAAACTTCTTCTGGGGGCGGGTAGGTGGCACAGTGAGTAAGAGTGCCGGCGCCGGAGTCAGAATGACCCGGGATTGGTCCTGGCCTCAGAAAATGAGCACCCACACATAAATAATGACTTAAAAAAAACTTCTTCTGATTTGGGGGTTTTACTTTGCATCCCTAGGAAGTAACAGCTACTATTATTCCCATTTTACAGATGAAGGAACACTGAAGGAGATAGTGGTTAAATGAATTGCTTAGGGTTACACAGCCAATAAGTATTTGAGGCCATCAGTTCTCCCTCTGTGCCTGTACATAAGAGAAGAGGTGTTCAACCTACTATGTTTTCTATCCCTACCTGCTTTTTACTCCCCTCATCTTTCTCTCTTGCCTTCCACAGAGAGTGGGAGAATCAGGTCATTGGCTTTGGTTATCACTCTCTAATTCAGCAGGAAGAAAAGCTTCAGTGACCTGAAGCTGCAATAATTGTCCAGTCCTTTTCTTGGACCAAAGGTGCTTAAGCCCCAAACTAGGATCTGAAAGAAACCTTTTTCTTTCTACTACCTTTTATTACTTTGTAAACCATCTTCTTCTCTCCTTCTCCTCCTCTCCTTCCTCCTTCCTCATTCCCACTCACAAAAATAAAGTCTTGTTTAAGTTTTTCAGGAATTTGTATTACTGAAGCACTAACTGAATGGCACTGTGAGGCAGGGCTTGGCACTAGAAGTGAGGGAGTGACCTCCAGCCTTGGGAATCCTGGGATGTAGCTACTCTTCCCAGACCACAACTTCTTCCACCAACGGGACGGCCCAGAGGGCATGACCTTCATTGGGTCCAAGCATCTTTTCTACCCCACTCATCCCTGAAACTGGAAGTTTCACTGAAACACCTGATTCATAGCCACTCTGCATCCTGGAGGTGGTGGGGATGATACATGGTCACCTGGGTAACCTACATGCCCCAATTAGGATCTTGTGAGGATCCTTACATAATGTATAATAAATGTGCTGTTGTTGGTGGGTTGGTTTAGTCATGTCTGACTCTCCACGACCCCATCTGAGGTTTTCTTGGCAAAGATACTGGAGGGATTTGCCATTTCCTTCTCCAGCTCATTTTACAGATGAGGAAATTGAGGCAAACAGTGGTCACACAACTGGTAAGTGTCCAAGGCTGGATTTGAATTCAGGTCTTTCAGGTCCTCCTGACTCCAGGATTCTATCTACTCTGCCACTTAACATAATAAATGCAATAATATATAAATTACAGATTACATGTACTGCACAGTTTTATATTTGATATATTAAAAAGTCAAAACTGTAAGAAAAAGCAGTGGATAGGGGCAGCTAGGTGGCGCAGTGAGTAGAGCGCTGGCCCTGGAGTCAGAAGGACCTGAGTTCAGATCCGGCCTCAGACACTTAACGCACACAAACAAAAACCTAGCCGTGTGACCTTGGGCAAGTCACTTAACCCCAACTGCCCTCCAAAAAGAAAAAGAAAAGAAAAGAAAAAAGAAAGTAGTGGCCTTCTATACCACTATCTGACAATCAGACTGAAAATGTCCATCCTATCCTCTTTCTATACCACAAGCCCTTCACCAACTTCTATTTCAATCCATCTATATGCAATGATATTTTTTGATCAATCATGGTTTTATATGACACAAATCTGGAATCACAAAGAGCTTAAAGAAATAGAGAAAATGGGGTGACTAGGTGGTGCAGTAAATGGAGCACCAGCCAAGGAGTCAGGAGGACCTGAGTTCAAATCCAGCCTCAGACACTTGATACACTTATTAGCCATGTGACCTTGGGCAAGTCAACCCCAATTGCCCCCCAAAAAGCAAAAAAAAAAAAAATAGAGAAATTTGTGTATAAAGAGCCTTCAGGCTATAGGGATGAGGAAAGGAAATGTGGAGAAAGTTAAACCTTCATTGTCCTTTTCTCAAAGCAATGATGGCAGACAGCCGTGGCAGTCTATTCCAACCTTTCATGCCCAGTTTAACAAGAAAGAACTGCAAGTACAGGAAAAAGCATTAGCCAGGTCCCCACTCTCATTATTAGCTTACACTTCAGGGACCTTCGGAAGCATTTCTGTTTCCTCAGCTGTCATGGCATGGAAAGCAAACTGGCTACTGGCTGCTGGCTGCTGCCCAGGATGGCACCCTGAGCCACAGACAAGTGCTCCCTATTTCAGTCATAGTCCAGCTAAAATCTCTTGGACTTGTGGAAGTCCTACGCTGGCTCTCTGAGGCTTTGTGTTAGCCCTTCTCCCTGGGCAAGGAGAAAATGCTGATGGTAGGGGATGCTATTTCCTAGGATTCACAGTTATATTTCAGAATCTCCTGCCAGTAGGGGAAGCCTGAAGGCCTGGTGACAAAAGGCCATGTCAGACATTCTGGATTCCCTAGTCCCAGCTCAAATCCTTCCTTCTACAGGAAGCTTTCCCCAATCCCCGTCCACCCCTCAAGGGAGGGGGACTGTCTTTTGCCTTTCTTTGTATCCTTATGATTTAGCACAGTTCCTGACATATAGTAGGTACTTAATAAAAGAGCCTATTGACTGATTGGATTCCAAATAACTTTGTTGCATAATTTGGGTGAGCCACTCATTGTTCATTAGTAAATGGAGGTTAATAGATTTGAGATTAAAGATTTCCAAGATTGTTGGCAGACCAGACCCAGATGTTTACCTAATTTCCTGGCATTAAAAAAAAATGACAGTCTTTCTTACTAAAGATACTCAAAAGTTCTGAACTTTTTTGGAAACAGCTAGGTGACATATTGGATTGGGTCTGAAATCAGGAAGACTTTGGGTTCAAATCCAGCCTTAGACACTTACTAGCTGTGTGACCCTGGGCAAGTCACTTAACTACTTTTTGCTTCTGTTTCCTCATCTGTAAAATTGGGATAATAACAGCACCTACTTCCCAATGTTGTTATGAGGACCAAATGAGATAAGAACTGTAAAGCACTTAGCCCAGTCCCTAGCATATTGTAAGCCCTATTAATATGGTGCTTATCATTATTATTATGCATAATATATAAATATTATTATTATTTCCCTATCTGAATTCATCTTTTAGCTCTGACGGGCACTAACAAGCTGGAAAAGATTATGTTTCTATAATATTTGCACAAATAAATATGGTATATGGCAGAGCAGGTTCTTTCAAATAAAAACATATTTTTTAAAGAAAAAAACAGGATGAGTTGAATATGAAGGGATGAAATCTAAAAAATAAAATTAAGAGGTGAGAGAGGAATTTATTGGGAGAAAGGGAAAGGAGAAGATAGATTAGGGTAAATTATCTCATATAAAAGAGGCAAGAGAGAGCTGTTATAATAGAGGGGAAGAACAAGAAAGTGAAAGGGAATGGGCCAACCTTACTCTCGATGAATTGTCTTAAGGAGGGAATAACATACACGCTCAATTGGGTATCTTATCCTACAGGAAAGTAGGGAGGAAGGGGGGAAGGGGAGGAAGGATAGAAGGGAGGGCAGATTGGGGGAGAGGGTAGTTAGAAGCAGACATTTTTGAAAAAGGATAGGGTCAAAGGAGAAAATGGAATAAGTAGGGGGAAGGATAGGATGGAGGAAAATACAGTTGGTCTTTCACAATATGACAACTGTGTAAATGATTTGGGTAACTGCACATGTACAACCCATATTTAATTGCTTGTCTTCCCAGTAGGGGTGGTTGAGGAGGGAGGAAGGGAAAAAATCTGGAACTCAAAGTTTTAAAAACAAATGTTTAAAAAATTTTTTGTTTTTTTACATGCAACTGGGAAATAAGATGTACAGGCATTGGGGTATAGCAGTCCGTCTTGCCCTGCTAGAAAGTTAGGGGGTGATGGGGGAGGATATAGGAGAGAACAGATTGGGGGAAGTATTCAGTGGACTTGCTATTTTGGGGTGGGGGTAGGGGAAAGATGGGGAGAAAAAACTATAACTCTTGTGGAAATGAATGTTGAGAACTAAAAATTAATTTAAAAAAAGCAGTTCCTGTGATATACTGACACATTCTACTTATCCAACATCATTGGGAAATAGGTCATTCCACATAAGCGAATTTTCCAAAACTAAGCTTTTTTTTAGATTATAACCATTTTGACTGTAAATCTAAGCTGCATTATATGCTTAGTTGACTTTTTAAAATAACAAAATGAATTTAACCACTTTTGAACAACTCAGAAACATTATTATAAACATTAGTGATTGTTCTACATCATTAGTGATTTCTACAATTATATCCTTAGGACTTAATAATGTCAGTAGGGCTGTTAGTACCTACAGATGGTATTGTTGAAGGAGTGATTTTATATTCTTATGTCTGATTGAATTCTTATGTCTGATTACCCCTTCCACAATCCCAGCCATCACGGTATTTCTTCTGAACTGCTTTGGATTAAGAAACCAAATAATCAAATTTATTGAGAATACTGCATTGGCTCAATATTGATTTTCTATGCAAATTTGATATTTTTTTAAATAGTCTTTTATGGCCTCCCTATATTAGGATGCATCATTCTACATAATGACCAAATTTTCATTGCATAATTTACCATTTTCTCCTCCATTCACTCTTGATTCATATTCTCTGCACAGTTTTGCACTATTCTCATTAATCTCTTCCATGAGACCGTGTTGTGATGGAAACTCCCCGTCTATAGTTTTATGACGATTCATTATTGCTCTCCCATACTCAGTCCAGGTTCCTTGCAGGCGATAAGCAATCTTGAGGGTCTCTACCTTTTCAACTAGTTTATCTCCACCATAATTGTCAGCATCTTCAATCAACATCTAAAGAAAGAAAAGAATATAAAATCACTCCTTAAATAGCCAGTTAACGGGAGACTCCCTGGGGCTCTAATTAGTGATTACAACATGATTGGAAACTGCTAGAGAAAGTCTTGAAATGGTACTGACTGAATCCATCACAAATACCAGATTGGGTTCTCCACTCCTGTATGTCAATCCTGACTGCCCTGCTATCACACTTCCCACCCTATTTGTTCCAACCCATTCCTTTATCTTCAAACTCTCAGTTTTACCCATCCATCTCCAAGCAGTTTAATTTGCCCATTTCATTGAGAAAACTGAAGCTATCATGACTCTCTGTCCCTTCCTCCATATTTTAAAATCTCTGTCTCCAAAGATGAGGTGGCTCTTTCTCTTATCAAAGTTAACTCTTCCTATCATACCTTGTTCCCATCCCCTTATACCTCTTTCTGGATCTTACTCCACGGGATAACTAGGTCACAGAATCATTCATTGGCAGATGGAAGGGATCTTAGAGGTCAACCCACTCATTTACAGATGAGAAAATGGATATCCAAAAAGGCTAATTAATTAACCCAGGGTCCCACAGCTAGTAAGGATGTGAGGCAGGATTCAACACATGTCTTCCTGACCCCATATCCATCTCTCTATTCACTAAGCCATGCTGCTTCTCCCCATCCATCAATCAGTCCTTCTCTTTCCTCATTGTAAGATCACAGAATCACAGGATCTCAAGTGGGAGAAGCTCCAGAAGCCACCTAATCCATCCAATAACTCAACAAGAATTCTTTCCACAGATTCCAAAAGTGGCCATCTAGCCTTTGCCTTAAGATCTCTAGTGAAGATGGAGCCCAAAGCACATCATTCCATTTTTTGATAGATTTAATTACTAGGAAGCTTTTTCTTTCTTTCATCAAGGCTTAATCTGCCTCTCTACAACTTCTTTAATCAAACAAACATATATCATTTATCTATTTCAGGGGGAAAAGTCAGCACCCTGAACTTCAGAGATTACAAACAGAAGTTATAAACAGACAAAAAAATATATATATAGACAGAGAAACAGATCAGCAGACAGAGCTTCAAGCTGTCTGATCATTACATCCATACCTAGTCAGTTACCAGAGAAGGAAGCACCAACATCTTGGTTTTCAAAGCCAGGGGGCTCAACAGCTGCCCTGAGTCTCCTCTGGCCAAATCATACAACTGTTCCCAAAGTGAGCTCCAAAGCAAAACCTCACATCAGGGTATATATAGCCTTCTCCTAGACAAAGAATGTCACAACCCTTTAGACCCACTGCCCAATCACAAAGGAACAAGGTGTGGGCATTCCTGAAAAACAAGCCTCCCACCACAGGCTCCATGTGACCACATTCAACCTATTAGGGGGCAGAGTATATTTTCAAATCAGGGAAGGTTCTCAGAGTCACTTAAGCCTATGAAAGGGCCAAGGGGCAGGGAAGATCTTCAGATTCCCATTCCCATAACATCTCACATTACTAAAATGCCTTCTGCTACTGTTGTCTTCTTCAGCTCTGTCTTACATGAAGAAGTCTTACTTCTTGCTGAAGCTAGCCCTGTAATGGACAATGGAAGCAAATACAGGATGGCATAGCCGATTTAGAATTTGCAGAGTGTTTATTCACTGGCCGGGGTCTGTCTCCCAGGTAAAAACCAAGGGAAAGAAGCCCCGAGCAGTCTGTCCAGCAAGCTTTTATACGGTAAAAAGTATTTCCTGAAACAAACAGCAGTCAGCAAGGCAACTGTTGCTACATAGGGATGTAAACTAAGGGGGAGGCTTGCAAGCTAACAGGGAAGATCTTTGTTTAGATTCATCTTAGTTACAAGGCAGGTGCAGGGTAAGGTTTCACAATGGTCATAACTTTATGCTAGGTTCCTGGGGCCCCCTGAGGGGCCTTGTGAGAGGCCTTGTGTAGGAGCTAGCACTATGGGAACCTGACACTTCACTCCCCCCTTTTCAAGGACATGACTAGAACTTGGACTCAATGGAGGCACAAGTGATCCCATTCTATCCTCTCTTCTCCAACAGATTGCCTCTTCTATTATCCCCACTTTGCCATTTATCTTCAGTCTCTCCCTGTCTGACAAAAATATGCTTCCCTATAAACGTGCCTACATCTTTTCTAATCTTCAAATAACCCTCACACAATCCATCTATCCCCACTAACAATCATCTCAGATCTCTCTTGCCTTTTGTGGCTAAGCTCCTTGAGAAGTTCATCTACAATAGGAACATCCCCTGGAAAAGGAAAATTCCTTGTTCAAGATTTCACCCTGATATTAGCAAGACAAAACTCAGGAAAAAGAGAATTAAAAGAGTTTGTGAAAAACAGGTCATGGTAGCCAACACCTTAATGGACCAATCACTAGAAATCAGCAAGAGATTCAAGATACATCCAGTTTTTATTGACAGCTTTCCTAATGAGGTAAAGAACCTGCCTATTTTGTTTCTGACTGCTTTGATATTACTCCACCCAAATTTAGGGCACTCTTCACACTTACATATTTTGACTACTGGGTTACTATATTTCTTTACATAAACATATCTTTTAAATATTCTTTATTTACACAAAAGTATTTTCTTAAATAGTACTCTACCAACTGTTTTTATCTATTCTGTTCCTTACAAATAAGATATACCCTTCTAGAGTCATAATCTAGTCTTAAATCTCATCAAATAGTCTCAAGTGATGTCTCAGACAAATTAGTCTTTTTGTATTAGGACTGCTGGTTCAAACATGCCTATAACCCGTACTTTATGCATTTATACATAGAAATGTAAAGAGATGAGCTTGTTTATTTTATTTTGTTTTGCTGATTTCCCTTCTTGGTTACTGGCTTCTATTGAAGTGCCAGTTAGGTTGCCATAGTGCTAGCTCCTACACAAGGCCCCTCACAAGGCCCTCAGGGAGCCCCAGGAACCTAGCATAAAGGTATGACCATTGCAAAACTTCGCCCTGCACCTGCCTTGTAAATAAGATGTAACCTAAACAAAGATCTGCCCCGTTAGCTTGCAGCCCCGCCTTAGTTTACATCCCTATGTAGCAACAGTTGCCTTTTGACCACTGTTTGTTTCAGGAAGTACTCTTTACTGTATAAAAGTTTGCTGGACAGACTCCTCAAGGCTGCCTTCCCTTCTGGGAGACAGTTGCCGGCTAAATAAATACTCTGCAAATTCTAAATTGGCTATACCATCCTGTATTGCCTCCATTGTCCATTACATTTGAGTTTCCACCGAGATAGCCTTTGGCTCTGTGATTGACAGCTGGACCAGACCCCTTCAAGGGCCAGGAGTCTATTCATTTCTAGGGGATGGCCGCTGAGATGATGTTCCTCAGCCCTAAGACTGAGTAAACTTCCCGTGCAGACTGGGAGTTCATTCCTTTCTATTGCTCATTTGGCTCCAAACGAGTGTACCTGGTTTTTGTATTGGTGAGTACTCTTGTCGAATAAGAAAAGTAAGAAAAGTGAGTGATCACATTAGGAGTAAAAGAGTTGGGTGGCCACACTGGACACAGCACTAAAGCACCCGCTCTCCTCCATGCTGGGACACCATTGGAGTGCCCCTGGTGCCAGAAGTGGCAGGTTCTGTTTGTTCGTTCTCTGTGTCCTAATTTCGTTTTGTCTGTCTTGTCTTTCTGTCTTCCCCTGCCCCCATGGGTTGATGGCGATTGGGGCCCTGAGGAGGAGAGACCCCCCTCCAGTATTTTTCTAGGGAGGGGAGAACCAGCCCAGGTCTGAAACAGAGCAGGTAGGAATTCTGGAAAGGCCCAAGTGACTATTGTTACCATGTTAGTAAGGAGGGGCGAAGAACTAGCCCAGGTCAAAGCTCTCCTGCTGACTACTAGTGTGATCTCTCTTTGTCATTTTGTTAAAGCCTCTCCCACCAGATCAGATTAAGGAGAGTGCTGAAGAATAGTAGGACCCTCCCCCACTTGCAAATCTATGGGTCCACAACCAGACTCTGCAGCTGTGGGGAGAGAAGAAAAGCCTCTGCATTTGGTAAGGCTAATTTTCCACCAATAATTTTTGTATGTGATGAATTGGAAATGCAATTAATGTCATAATGTCATTGTGTTATTCTGGTATCTCTAAATTATAAAATCCTCTTATGCTGTAAAAGTTGAGTCATCATTGTAAGCCAGAAATGGTGTTAGATAAAGCAGTTTTCAATCTGAATTTTGATGAAACTGGAAGATGAGAAAAAAAGTTGTGTAAAACCAGCTATGTTACTTTATCGGTGCTGCTAATCTTATCTTATAATGTTTATTTCATGTGAATTGGATTTTTCTATGTTATAAGATTTGATCATTTAAAGCTTTTATATTTGGGCTTTATAACTTCAAAAACTGGAATTTTAAGGTCACCAGCTTGGTAATTCATTTGTTTTATTTCAAAGTTCAAATTCAAGAACATGACTGGTAAACAGTTGTATTATCTATGTTATATGAGAATTGGCTAAGCAGGGGCATCATTATTAGCCCTTCCCCAGTCTCTCCTGCTTAGAATTCATATAAATCTTCATTATGTTGTAAAACTGTCAAATCCCCTAGAAACTATCACTATTAGGCAAGATCATTCAGCCTGAGAAAGGAACTTGTTTTAGTAACCTAAATTGTTAAAAATTTGCAAAAGATTAGAAGGATTCCAATCAATTGGCTTTTATATTTGTGTGATCTGATAAATCTTTATTGCTCCATAAGGATAAAAATAACTAACTGGCTCTAAGCTGTGATTGGTGAGTCTTGTTTAAGGTAAAAGGCCCTGCTTTTTTTCCTTCTATAGCAGCTTTCTATGACATGAGCAAGTAGTCAGTAAAAGATGAGCTCTAATATTATTTTCATCTAGAATTAGAACATATCCAGAAAGTTATGCAAATTGCTTAAGATCATTAAAAAAAGTTTTCAATTAACTTTCTTCATAAAAGTTTAGGGATCATTTATAAATCTTGAAACTGTTTTAAAAGAAGGGAAAATACTTTTAGAAGAATTTTTTTTTTAAATCAGAGTGAATATAGACCCAGCTCCCTATGAAACAGAGACAGATCTACCCAAATGATTTTGAGTCCCAACTGTTTAAGGGGGGAATGATCAGGTGAGTCAAGAGAAAAGAAAGATGCCATTTTTAAC
>WOXC01003210.1:0-166354 GCA_011680675.1 Gymnobelideus leadbeateri | reverse complement strand
TTTTTTTTTTTTAAGCAATTGGGGTTAAGTAACTTGCTCAAGATTACACGGCTAGTCATTATTTATGTGTGGGTGCTCATTTTCTGAGGCCGGATCTGATCTCGGGTCATCCCAACTCCGAGGCCGGCGCTCTTACTCACTGTGCCACCTAGCCGCCCCTTTAGGGCAATTGGGGTTAAGTAACTTGCCCAAGGTTACACGGCTAGGTTTTTGTTTTGTGTGGATTAAGTGTCTGAGGCCGGCTCCAAACTCAGGTCCTTCTGACTCCAGGGCCGGCGCTCTATTCACTGCGCCACCTAGCCGCCCCATATTTTTTCCTTTTGATTACCTTTCTGTCAAACTTATATTGAAGATGCCCATCACTACTGTATTACTGTCTGTCTTTTTGAAACTCAGATAATGTTTCCATTATGAATTCAGATGCTAAGGCATTTGGAGCATATAAGTTTATTACTGATATTGGTGTGTTGTCTATAACTCTTTTCAGCACAATACAGTGTCCTTGTTGGTCTTTTTTTATTTTTGTTTTTGCTTTATCTGACAGCATGATGGCAACTCCTGATTTTTTTTGAGATACCCGATATATAGATCTTTTCCATCCCTTTAATTTTTATTTTATGTCTTTGTTTTATAAACGTGTTTCTTTTAAGCAGTAGATCAGCTTTATAAGGTTTTGTTTCCTTGTTCAATCTCACTCTTTTTATTATAATGGATTATTTAATCTGTCCACATTTAAAGTTATAAAAGTTAGGCTTATGTTTTCATCTATCTGTCTCTAAATTTTTTTAGTTATGATTTTTCTCCCCTTTCTGTGATAAATACAGTAATTATGTTCCTTCAATTATTTTACTTTAATCTTTTTTTAAGGTGGACTTGTTCCACTTGGCTCTCTTCCCCTGCCCTCTGACCCCCTCTTTCCATCTGTGACTCTTTTCCCTTTAAGGTTTTATTTCTTTGTTCCTCTTTCCTACTTTTATCTGATTATGTATTTTTTTCTCCCTTTTTCTCCTCTCAGGTAGGTTTCCTTTTCCTCTCCTCTCTTTCAGCTAGCCCTGGTCATTAGTTTTTAAATTTTATGCTTTTGCACTCCTTTCCAAAAAGGACTTCTCTCTCTCTTCAATTATTCTTTTTCTGTTTACTAGATCCTCATTCTCTGATTCATGACATGTTCTGTATAATCATCTGGTCTGTCTCTCTCTCCTTTGTATTCTTTATACAATCAAAACTTCTGGGCGCGGAGCCAAGATGGCGGAGTAGAAACAGCATTTCCAATGTGCTCTGCCCCACACAAATTTCAAACAATGTGAAAGGGAGCTCCGAACAACTTCTGGAGCCACAACATCCACAGAACGGCACAGAGAAGCTAACCTCCTGCTGAGGACAGCCCAGCAGCCCTGCAGGGAGTGGCCAGCGCAGCTCTCTGAGAGCAGGCAGCACAGCGCGCTGGGAACCTACAGCGCAGCCTGCAGAACCGAGCCCAGGTCCGCGGTTTTAGCCCCAGGGCAGCCGGGCCTTCAGCCTGCTGGTGGAACCCCAGAATACCAGCAATTGTGGCGATTCCAGAATTATCAGCACAGATATGCCTAGGACAAAGTGAGAGGTTAGTGCCCTATGGACTTTGGGGCCAGTATTTGGGGAACACGTGGCTTCCTCCCCTGGGGGCAAAAAGCTTCTGAAGAAACAGCTGCACAGAAGCCATTTTGCAGCGTCAGTAGTGGCTCTAGCTCCTGGTCTGCGAACTGTAGGAAGATCCAGCAATCAGTCTGGGGGTTAATCGCTTTTGCTTTAAACTGCCTGGATCTGGATTGTGGTCTGGGGGGGAAGTTTGGGGTGGGTATCCAACTTGCCAGAGTGGGTGGAGGCTTTACAGAGGCCACCCAACTGGCTGAAGCTGTGAAGACCCCACGTTTGGGTGGAAGCTCCCCTGTCTGGTGGCAGAGTCCTACTGTGGCAACAAGCCCAAAAATCAAGTAATTAAGTGGCAATATGCCTAGGTAAATGAAACAAAATAAACAGAAAAGTTCAACATTGGACTCCCATTTTAGGGGCAAAGAGGCTCAAAGCATGGAGGAGGACTGTGAGATCAGAACTCCTGCACCAAAAGCCCCAAATGAAAATATAAGCTGGCTACAGGCCATAGAGGACCTTAAGAAGCAGATAAGAGAAGTGGGGGAAAATTTGGGAAGAGAAATGAAAAAGATGCAAGAAAAGTATGAAATGACAGTCAACAGCCTGACTGAGGAAAATAACACCTTAAAAAATAGACTAACTCAAATGGCAAAAGAGGCTCAGAAAGGCAATGAGGAGAAGAATGCCTTAAAAAGTCGAATTTGCCAGATGGAAAAAGAATCTCAAAAGCTCACTGAGGAGATTCATTCCTTCAGAGTTAGACTGGAGCAAATGGAAGCTAGTGACTTTATGAGAAATCAAGATACTATTAAACAGATCCAAACAAATGAAAGAATAGAAGGCAATGTTAAATATCTCATGGGAAAAACCATTGACCTGGAAAATAGATCCAGGAGAGATAATTTTAAAATTGTTGGACTACCTGAAAGCCATGATCAAAGAAAGAACCTAGAAATCATCCTTAAAGAAATTCTCAAGGAAAATTGCCCTGATGTTTTAGACCCAGAGGGCAAAATAGAGGTTGAAAGAATCCACAGATCACCTCCTGAAAAAGATCCCCAAAAGAAAACTCCCAGGAATATTATAGCCAGGTTCCAGAATCTCCAGATCAAGGAGAAAATACTACAAGCAGCCAGGAAGAAACAATTTCAATATTGTGGAAACACAATCAGAATAGCCCAGGACCTGGCAGCTTCTACACTGAGGGATTGAAGGGCATGGAATATGATATTCCAGAGGGCAAAAGAGCTGGGATTGAAGCCAAGGGTCACCTACCCAGCAAAACTGAGTATCTTGTTTCAGGGGAAAATACGGTCATTCAGTGGAATAGAGGACTTTCAAGCATTCTTGAGGAAAAAAACAGAGTTGAATAGAAAATCTGACATTCAGACACAAGAAGCAAGAGATGCTTGAGAAGGTAATCAAGGAAAAGAAATCAAAAGGAACTTATCAAAGTTGGACTATTTACAGTCCACATGGAAAAACAATAACTGTGTTTGATGAAACCTTTCTCATTATGAAAATAATTGAAGAAGGGTACATGGCATATGTTCACAGGTATACATGGATAGAGGGCACAGGTTGAATTTGATGGGAAGGGATGATTATTATTATTTTTTTTTTTTGGAGGGCAATTGGGGTTGGGTGACTTGCCCAGGTTCACGTGGCTGGGTTTTGGTTTGTGTGTTGGGTGTCTGGGGCCGGATCCAAGCTTGGGTCCTTCTGGCTCCGGGGCTGGCTCTCTGCTCGCTGTGCCACCTAGCCACCCCAAGGAAGGGATGATTCTTAAGGGGTGAAGTCAAGAGGTGAGAGGGAAAGTGGCAAGAGGAGATGGAGAGAGACAGGGTAGGGCAAACTATCTCATGTAGAAGAGACAAGGGGAAGTAGTTGCAGGGGAGGGGAAGAACAGGAAGGCAAAAAGGCAAAAGCATATTCTCATTGAAGTTGGCTCAAGGAGAGAATCACATACATACTAAATGGAATATCTTACCCTCACTCACTCTCCTGAGTAGGGGAAAGGGGGATGAGAGGGGGATGATGGAGGGGAGGGCATTCTGGGGAGAGGGGAGGTTAGAAGTACCCACTATCAAAGAGGGACAGGATCAAAGTAGGGAATGGACCAGGTGGGAGGTGAGACAGGTGGGAGGGAAATATAAGCAGTCTTTTACAATATATCTACTATGGTAATATCTTGCATAGCTATACATGTACAACACATACTGAATTGCTCATCTTCCCAGAGGGAGTGGGTGACAAGGGAGGAAGGGAATGGACCTGAAAATAGAAGTTTTAAAATTAAATGTTTCATAAGATGTCCAGGCAGTGGGGCTCAGAGATTCACCTTGCCCTAATGGCAAAGTCAAAGGGGGTATGAGAGAAGATATGGGAGAGAGCAGATTGGATGAGGGGATATCTAGTGGGACTGCTATTCTGGGGTGGTGGGTAGGGAAAAAATGGGGGAAAAATGTAATTCATAATCTGGTGGAAATGAATGATGTAAACCAGAAGTTAATAAAGCATTTGTTTAATTAAAAAAAAAAACTTCCAAGTTTATCCATTTTAGGCTCTGTCTTATAGGTGCTTTCTGCTACTGCCTTGTAGGATTTATTTATGCCATGGAGTCCCTTTTCTGTTGTGCCTCACTCTCAGAACAATGACAATTACTATAGGTGTCATAGAAGACACTGCCCAAAAGGTAGGCCTCTACCCCTTCACCCATCACTGACCTACACCCCCTCTTCTTGACCTTCCCCACTCCCCCAATTTGCCTGGAAATCTCCTTGTGTCCATGCTGTCCCATTCCTCCTGGTGTCAGTTGCCCTCCAGGGGTTCTACTCAGACAAGTAAGACTTTTCAGGTACCAAACTCCCCCAGGTCTCATCCAGTGTAAGGTCCTTATTTCTCTTTACCCATAAGGGCATTCACCAATGGAACCCCTCCTACCTCCAAAATAAGGCCTCTTTCCTCTCCTCCTCTTTTCAGTCTTTCCCCCCTACTCCTCACACAGGGCAAGCATTCACATGGTAGTCAGGAGAAGTGATACAGGGACCTTCTCAAGGCCTCTCTGAAGATCTTTGGAATTGATTGTGTGAGACACTGACACAGGACCACTCAGCATAGCATGCCCATATCAGAGAAGGTGCTTCACTTTATGAGCAAAGCAGAATTGAAACAGCTCAAAGGAAACACAGGATATACAAATTTAGAGTATCCACCCCAAATATTCACACGGACTATTTGTGCCCAACCTGTGGTAGAGCATTCCAAGCTCATATTGGTTTAAGAAGCCACAGCTAAACACAATGAAACTTGACTTTAGCATAGTGATGTCATTTTGGTCCTCTCCAAAAATGAAGGACATGGGGCGGCTAGGTGGCACAGTGAGTAGAGTGTCGGCCCTGGAGTCAGAAGGACCTGAGTTTGGATCCGGCCTCAGACACTTAATGCACAACAAATTAAAAAAAAAAAAAAAACCTAGCCGTGTGACCTTGGGCAAGTTACTTAACCCCAATTGCCCTCCAAAAAGCAAAAAAAAAAAAAAAAATGAAGGACAACCATAGATCTTCTCTTTCTGATGCCTCAGAGGTTACCTTCCCTTCACTGCTAGACTTTTAATTTGACCCTACCACATTACTCCTCTCCATAGCCCAGCTCCTCCTTCCCTCACCCCTTTCATTTACCCTTTCATATTGTAACCTAGTCCTACAAAAGCATTCACCTATAGGCAGGGTGTTGCCAGGTTCTGTCCATAATGCTCTTCCCTATATGCCTCTTCACTACTACTTCTACCATATTCCCACCTTCATTCCTGTCTCCTTGTGTACCTTTAGAAAGAAGTTTCTTACTGGTCTTTCTGTTTTTACTGTTGCTGTTGCTGCCTGCATTTATTCATTCCTCTTTCAATTCTGTGGTTTGGGATGCTCAAGAAACAATCTCTTCAGTTCTGGTTTTCTAAGAATGCTGCAAACTCTTCCTTATTCTTGAACATCCATCTTTTGTTCTATATGGTTAAGCTCAGATTTGTAGGATAGGTCACCTCAGGCTGCATCTTGAGGTCCAATGGTCTTCAGAACACATTATTCTATTCCCTCCTCTTTTATCCAGTGTGTGCAGAACAGTCAATTTATTTGAATATCCTTTACCTTGTATTTGAAAGTCTTCTCTTGATGGTTTATGGAACTTCTTATTTCTGAATTAAATTGTTAAATTTAACCATTATGTGTCTTAGAATTTTCTGCCTTGCAGATTTTTTTTTCTGAAGGCAAGCAGTGAATTCTTTCAATTCATGTTTCATTTTCTATGTTCAGAAGTTCGGGGTACTTCTCTTCTATTATATCTTTCATTATGGTTTGAGGTTTTTTTGGCTCTGTCATTTTCTTCTGGGAGACCTCCGATCCTTCAGATGTCCATGTATACTTTGCCTTGAGGATCTGTAATATTCTGCTTGCAGAGTCACCATACTTTCTTTTAATGTTTGCTCTGTGTTGGGTTTTTTGTTTTTCTTTTCTAGGCTGTCCTTCATTTCTGTATATCTACTGTTCTCTCTTCTGTTTCTCTGGTGAAGCTTGACACTGTAGATTCAAGTTCTTCTATTCTGCTCATTATGTTTTGCTGTGTTGGACATAATTTCTGCTTCCTTAATTCTCATTTCTCTTTTAAAGTACTCGGGAACAGAATGTTGTGATTCCATGTTCTCCTCAAATTTTATAGGGTCCTCCTCTGTTTCAAGGGTGGGATCATGTTCCTTTATTCTGCAGTATTTATTCATAGATGCGTGAACTTATTTACTAGCCTTAGAGGCCATGTTTCCTTCTGTTACTGTTGATTTATCTATTTAAGTTCAAAGTCTAAGAGGTTTTTTTCTTTCTGAAGTGTTTGGCAATTTCAATCTCCACCCCCTCCCTTCTTTTCATCACCCAATTCCTGATCCCCTCCCGCCTCTGATTGTGGTTTCCTTGGGGGCTGGATCTAACAGTATCTCAGATTCCTACACTGAGCAATTCATATTTCAGCAGCCAAGGTCTCTGCCCCAACTGACTTTTGGGTGATTAGAAACGGCTCCAGTTTGATACTGTCTGTGCTCTTTACCTAGGCTTAGTGGAGTGCCACACAGAGAGATTGCCTATCCTACTCCCTGTTTCTTAGTTCTCTGGCCCAACACCAGCAAATTCAGAGCCTGCTTTCCCTACCACTAAATAGCTCAAAGCCTTTTGACACCACATATCAGAGCCCACTTTCCCTGGTACTGGTAGCTCGGAGTCCACTGGCATGAGCAATCCAGAGCCTGCTTTCTCCAACCCTAGTAATTGAGACCTTTGCAGCACCGACACTTCCAGGTTGTAGCACCTGGTAAGCTTTTGCTCCTAAAGGGCTGTATCCAGAGGTGGGTAGCATCATCCTTCAATATTCATAATACTCAGACTAGCTTAGTTGTTCACAGTTATTTTTCAAACAATATCACTGTTATCGTATACAACATTCTCTTGATTCTGCTCATTTCACTCTTCATTATTTATCTAAGTATCTTTATTATGTTTCTCTAAAATCAATCTGCTCATCATTTCTTATAACAATAGTATTCCATCACAATCATCTATCACAACTTGTTTAGCTAGTCCCTAATTGATGGGCATCCCTCTGCTTTCTATCTAGATAAGAGTTTAAATGTACATACAGTTTTGGACCTAAAGTAGCATCTTTTTAGAGCTTAGGCAATTTAAAAAGTGAAGCAAGTACTTGGAAGAGAAGGAATTGTGTTACTCTCCTTTCCCCAAGGCAAACATGCTGGAGACTTGATGGAATGATGCCTTTTTCTGTACCCCAGAAAGAGGGTACTGATGCAGTGGAATGGCACTTTTCTTCCTACATGAGGCTAAAGGTGAAGTACAATATACTGTATGCACACAGCACTATGAAACGGCATTTGCTTCTCTTCTTCCCCAGGAGGTTGGGGATCAGAATGGCATGACAGAATAGTACCCTTCATTTCCTCATAAAAAGAATGAAAGGATGTTGTCAGAGAAGAGACACAAGGAGGATTCTGGGAAGATGGTGAAGATCAGAAAATTACAGGCTCTCCAACTTTCTTCCACAAAAAAGAGCATCTTCTCAAACTGAATGTGAAACAATAATTTTAGCAAATAGTAGGAGATAAAATAACCCACACAAATCATCAGCATTTTTATATGTGACCAACAAAACCCTGCAAGAAGAGACAACAAGAGATACCCCATTTAAAATAATTGCAGACAATAAAAAATACATGAGAGTATACTTGCCAAACAGGCCTAGGGAACTACATGAACATAATTACAAAACACTCTTTATATACAAATAAGGTAAGATTTAAATAATTAGAGAAATATTAATTATTTATGGGTAGGCAAAGTTAATATAATAAAAATGACAACTTTACCTAAATAATCTATTTATTAAATGCCATGCCAACTAAATTATTTTTAAATTATTTTACTGAGTTAGAAAAAATATTAAAATTCATTGGGAAAAACAAAGGATCAAGTATTTCAAAGAAATTAATTAAAAAGAATGTAAAAAAAAGAGGCCAGGGCAGCTGGTGGTACAGTGAATAAAGCACCAGCCCTGGAGTCAGGAGGACCTGAGTTCAAATCTGGCCTCAGACACTTAACACACTCATATATTTCTTTTATAGCCAAGATAAGAAAGAAAGCAGAAAATTAGGGAGAAAAATTTAATAGACAATCTCTTAGATAAAGATCTCATTTCTCAAATATATAAAGAACTTTGTCATGAATATGAGTCATTCCCCAGTTGATAAATGGTCAAAGGATATGAACAGGCAATTTTCAGAGGAAGAAATCAAAGGTATCTACAATCATACGAAAACATGCTCTAAATCACTACTGATTAGAGAAATGCAAATGAAAAAAGATTCTGAGGTATTACCTCACACCTATCAGATTGGCTAATATGACAGAAAAGGAAAATAATACATGCTAGAGAAGATGTGAGGGAAAATGGAATACATTTTCTACATACATACATACACTAATACATTGTTAGTGGAGTTGTGAACTAATCCAACCATTCTGGAGAGCAAATTGGAACTATGCCCAAAGGGCTATCAAACTGCATACCTTCTGATCTAACAATATCACTACTAAGTCTATATCCCAAAGAGAACTTTTTTAAAAAAGGAAAAGGACCTATGTGTACAAAAATATTTATAGGAGCTCTTTTTGTGGTGGCAAAAATTTGAAAATTGATTAATTGGGCGAGCAGCTAGGTAGCACAGTGGATAGAGCACTAGCTCTGGAGTCAGGGGGACCTGAGTTTAAATCTAGCTTCAGATATTTACTAGCTATATGATCCTGAGCAAGTCACCTTAGTCTTGTTTGCCTCAGTTCTTCATCTGTAAAATAAGCTGAAGAAAATGGCAAACATTACAGTATCTTTGCAAAGAAAACTCCAAATGGAATTATAGAGTTAGACACAACTGAAAATGACTCAACAACAATTATCAATTGAGGAATGGTTGTGATGTATCATGGTTGTATAAGAAATGACGAGCAGAATGATTTCAGAAAAACCTGGAAGACTTACATGAACTGATACAAAGTGAAATGAAAAGAACCAGGAGAACATTGTATACAGTAACAGCAATAATTGTATGATGATCATATTAGAAGATTTCAACATCCATATTGCCTTTCCCTAAAACACCCTAACCACTCAGTCTTATCACCTACTCACTTCTTATGAACTACTCCTCTAAGCCACCTCAGCTGCATACATGATAGTCATAGACTTGATTTTGCCACAAATGTACTTACCCACTAATGTATCACCTCCACATTCAAGAATCTCAAAATCTCCTTATCCAGCCATAAGCTGTTGGCTTTTCACATCTCCCTCTGCTTTCCCTTACAAAACCCTACTCTTCACTTACACTATCATCTCAAATTCCTTGATCCCTCAATTCTCTCTCAGGCTCTGTCCCATGCACTAGCCACTCTCTCCTCTTCTCCCTGTCTTGATCCCTTGGTGAACCAATTCAACTCTATACTGTGCTCTTTTAAATCCTCAGCCCCCTTATCATATCACTGATTAAGCCTGTCCAAGCTACAGCCTTGGATCATTCCTGACATTTATACCCATTGCTCCTACATACTTACTGAACAAAGGTGGAAAGAATCACAAACTGTTCTGACTAGGTCTCTTATAAATTTATGTTATACATGCATGTATAACTTATATCAATTTGCTTGCCTTCTAAATAAAGGGAGGTGGGGGAGGGAGGAAGGGAGTGAATTTGTAACTCAAAGTTTTAAAAGCAAATGTTATAAATTGTTTTTACATGTAACTGCGGAAAAAAATACAAATACTAAACACACAAACACACACACACACACACACACAACAATTTTATGTTATACAGCCTCAATTGGGTCCTCACTGCTGCTAGGCAATTGTACTCTGCCTCCCACTGTCCACAGCTGATCTCATCCCTCCTCAAATCTCCCACAGTTCCCTCACCCCCTAATCTCTCAGCAGAGAACTTTGCCTCATATTTTACAGAAAAAATCAAGGTCATACACCATGAACTCTCTCTTTTCCCCTCTTCATAATCTCATAATACTCAGGTGCCTTCTGCCACTATCTCCTCCTTATCCATCTCACATGATGAAATGGCTTTACTTCCAAGGATAACCCATCTATTTGTTCAAAAGATCCCATTCCATTTCAACTTCCTCCAACAGGCCTTTTGATTATATCTGCAATACTCCAGAAAAATGTATTTTTATTTGCCTTTTGTTGGGTACAGCTTATCCATAACCAAAGAGCCTGTTACCCCCATATTTTGAGCTATGTTCAAGAAATTTAAGTCCCCTTCTCACATACCACCATCTAACCAGCTGTTCCATTCCAAATAGCAGTTTCAAACTTACTCTTCTCAAACCCCTTTCCAATCATCCTTACCTCTCAAAATTCAGGCCTCTGTCATGAGCTTCTTCTTTTCCCCAAATCATAATATTCTAATTCACCTCAGCATCATTCCCTATACTCTCCTCCTCTACTCCAATCTACAAGGATGAGGTAACATCCTTTGCCTGTAACAGAAAATGAGCACCTACACACAAATAATGACTAGCTGTGTAACCTTGAGCAAGTTACTTAACCCCAACTGCTTTAAAAAAAAAATATATATATATATATATCAATCAGAAATTCCAAATACTTACCATTATCATCAAGCAAGTCTTCCTCATCATCCCCATCATTGCCCTCCTCCATTGCCTCTTCCTCCTCCTCCTCCTCCTCCTCCTCCTCTTCCATATCCTCCGGCTCCAAGTCTGGGTCCAAGTCTGGATCACTCCCTGAGATTGACTCGTCTGACATGGCTCCCAATAGTCCTCACTGTGCATTACCTACTCATGGTCTACAGTGAGACAGACCTATGGGGGAAGGAAAGAAATGAAGAAAGAGTTCAGAATTCCCAATCCCAAGGCATCACAAGCTCATGACATCCTCCTCATCTAAGAGTAATGAGCCACCAAAATTCAGGGAATAGTATTTTCAGTTCCTCTCCTAATTCTGTCTTTGATTTCAGTGTCTCGTGTCCTTTTATTTCATTTTTAAAAAGATTTATAGCCTTCTACTTTTCTTTCAATACCTGTCTTCCCAAATGAAACCTTTTGTTTTCCTCTTAAAATCCAACTGAAACCTTCCTAGGAACAAGTAAAAACATTTAAGCAAAGACTGAAGATAGTCACTGTGAGCAACTATGACTGACAGGGTATTCCATATTTCACATCCATAATTACCATCTCTCTACTAAGAGGGAGGGAGTTCAGTTTCTTTATCAATTCTCCATGACTGAGATGGTTCACTATAATTCATTAAGTTTCATTGCTTTTAATGTTATCATTTTCATTATTGCATTCATTTATCACCCCCTTTTAGATACCAAGTCTTATACATACACACCATACCATTCCCTTTTAATTTCCCCACCCAGCTTAAGTTTGTTATGTCTATTTGGACAATTATTCTGAAGATTCTGAAAAAAAAAATGAACAAAACAGCAAGCAGGGAACTGCCAGGTCATATTTCCTAAAGAAATGCTTCCCAGTGTTACTGTTACCTTAACAGGTGCTGTACAAACACTGCCACTCAGACTCTGCACTTAGTCTCCATCCTGTACCTGAGAGATCTTCCCCCGGGTTTTTTTTTTTGCCTAAGTTCTATTCATGTCAAGTCCCATCTCCTCCACAAAGCCTAGAAAATTTACTACACATCTCAGTGATCCTTCCTCTCTCCTTAGCACTTAACTATGAATGCCACTCTTGATTTCTACCACAGATTGATCTCAGTTGGTATAACTGGACTTAAGTTCCTTGATGTAAAGGATTAAGCCTTCCCTAACCTTTGTCCCTGCCCTGTATAATGTTTTATACATAACAATTGACTAAAAAATGTATTTTGATAATTGTGATGATGGTATTTTAATATCTGAGGGCAAAATGGCTCCTTCTACCAGGTTGTAAGACAGAATAGTACTTGATTTGATTATAAGATGTAAAGTTTTCTAGAATCCAGAGAGAAGGCTAAGAAAGTTATTACTCAGTAAAGATATATGGGTCAAAAAATTAAAACCATATAAGAATAACTTGGTATTCAAATCATAATAACAGTTGCCTAAACATACAGATTTCCTTTCCTTTTTCTTTTCTTTTATTAATCTTTACTTTTATTGAAGTCATTTTCTTTCCTGGCCAAAAAAAGCTGAGGTATACAATCTTTTTATAAGGGGGTTACTTCCTATCACAACAAATACAATATGGTTGAAATATTTTAGGCTCAGATTAAATTTGAAATGTAACTCTTGATTTTCCTTAGGAAAAAATAGAAAAATTAGAATAAGTTAGATGTATCACTTTTGAGTTAAGTAATTATTTTAGGAAAAATAAAGACAAGTTTAGGACCCCTAAGATAAAGATAAAAATAACATAATAATTCCAGATATGAGAGTGAATTGTTTGGCCACAAAGATCATTTATTTAGTTTTACAAGAGAAGCAAGCAAGGAACACCTATGAAGTGATTTGTTAATAAAATATAATAATAATTACTTCTATAAAACATCTGTACAGTGTATTTAGGCAAAGAGATGAAAGTTCATCTATAAATACAAATTAATGTTCTATTACGTTCCAGAGTTATAAAACAGATTTTTTAAACATCTTGGCATGGGTTCTATCGTGTGTTTTTGGGTCTATTTGTGGCTGTTAGAAAAGAAAAAAAAACAATTAAATACTAACAGCTTTGGATGCAGAATCACTTCTACAATATTCTATAAATGGATTCATGTTTGGAACATAATGAATTACTTTATTTTGTCATCAATTACTCCAAGGAAGAGTAAATATTTGCTTTCAGAGTGACTGTTGGCTGATTGTGGAACAGATGATTGTGGACTAAATTTTAGGTAAAGTTTTAATTAGCCTTTATATATGCATAATCTAAATGGTGATAAAATTTCAGGAGACATTTTGGTGTGCTGAAAAGATCATATGCTTTAACTTCTCTGGTCTCAGTTTTATCTGTACAATAGAGGGGACTTGGTTTGGCCTAGATAATGCTGCAGGTTCCTACCAGCTTTTAAATCTTATGAACCAAGAAAACCAAGACTTCTATATACTTCACAAATGACAAAATGTGCTTTCAAAACTCCCCCAAACCCAAGACCCCTTTTAGATAGGTGCAAGTAATTTTTTCATATAATCATTATTTTTTTGTACTTTCTGGAGGGCAGTTGGGGTTAAGTGACTTGCCCAAGGTCACACAGCTAGTTTTTTGTGTTGGCCAGATTTGAACTCAGTTCCCCCTGACTCCAGGGCTGGTGCTCTATTCACTGTGCCACCTAGCCGTCCCTATTTTTTCATATTATTAATAAACATTTGATTATCCAGAACATATGAGGCAGCATAAAAGATGAGATAAACACAAAACAACTCACAGACTTTCTCACTAACCCAGATCTCCACTTTCAGCAAGGGAAACCTATCTTTTCTTAAAAAAAGTGAAAATATCCAAACCATTAGGTTGTCCTCTGACCAGGAGAGCTAAGAGGGGTCCTTGAATTCATTCCATCATTTTCTTCTGTACCTTAACACTTACATATTCAACTAAGAGTATACATTCAATTGTTTTCCCTAGATCAAATATTGGAAAAGCTGGGGTTTGTAGATACAGCTCTGAGATATCTAAACAATAGGAAAATGGGATTTATGGGAGAGAGGAAAGGAAGGAAACAAGCGTTATATAATGTCTACTATCTGCCAAGAACTGTACTAATCACTTTTTACAAATGTCTCATTTGATTTTCACAAAAACCCAAAAGACAGGTGTTATTATTATCACCACTTTATGGCTGAAGAAACTGAAACAAACAGAGGTTAAGTGACTTGCCCCAGGCTCACACAGCTACTAAATGTCAGAGGTCAGATTTGACTCATTTTCCTAACTGCAGATCCAGAGCTTTATCCATGGTACCACCAGATGCTTCTTTGTATTATTATTACTATTACTAATAATAATAACAAACAAAATATCATTAGTCCTTATCCATAGGGAAAAAGAAAGTTAAGGAAAAAAAAATTAGGACTTGGTGACCAATATCTAGACAAATACAGCCTAAAAGATTATTACTCCCCCACACACACACTTTCAACTTTCATGAGGCAAAAAAATTTCTACTAGTCACCATGTCAAATATATCTAACTGTCCCCTATAGAGGATCATCCCTTCAACCTGAAGAATTATAAAAGTGATAGTAGATGTACCTCACTTTAAAAAACATCTATGTTTTACAACCAAGTTATGAGAATCATATCCAACAGGATTAAATGCACTAAGGGAGTTTGTTATTTAATGAAAAAGACATTTTTCAATGGCTTGAAGGTTAAGAATCCAGAACTGAACATAAAATAAAACTGAATGAAAAAATAAAATTAAGAAAGGGACAAGACAGAAATTAAACCTGTAATTCATTTACTCAAATACCTCCTAGTGAGGAACTTCCTCCACTAAAGCAGGTCAGCATCTTCTCTGCAATTTAAGAGCACTAAGGGGTTAAGTCACTGGATGAGTTACTTGTCAATTATTTGTCACTTCACTATACCATGCTGCCTCTCATTTAAAAAAAAAAAAAAACTGATTACAGTCACACTGCCTTCCTTTACCTTTGCTTTATTATTCTTTTTATTTGCATTGCTGTAGTTAGTGTGGATATTGTTCTAATGGTTTGATTTCACTCTGAATCCGTTCATACAAATCTTACTTTATTTCTCTGAATTTCCTCATAATTGTTATCGCTTATGGATTTCCAATAAAAATGTAAAATATAATGACTACAACAATGCAAATGGAAAGAACCACGACCACAAAAAAAAAAAAACAAAAAAACTCTAAATGGACAATGAAAAATTATAAAGAACAAGCATGGCTCCAAAGAGGAGACATAAGAAGACATCTTACGGGGGCAGAGTCAAGATGGCAGAGTAGAAACAGCTCCTCCAAGCCACTCTGCCCCCAGATTCCCCCCAAACTATGTAAAAGGGGACTCTGAACAACTTCTGGAGCCCCAGAACCCACAGAACGACACAGAGAAGTTAACCTGCCGCTGAGGACAGCCCAGCAGCCCTGCAGGAAGGACCAGCGCAGCGGTCTGGGACCTGGCAGCGCACAGAGCGCAGGAGCCGAGCCAAGCCGAGCCCAGGTCCATGTGAGCCGAGGTTTTAGCCCCAGGGAGGCAGGGCCAGCAGCCGGCTGGAGGAACCCCAGAACACCAGGAGCTGTGGCGACTCCAGAATTATCAACATAGACATTCCTAGGACAAAGTAAGACGTTAGTGTCCTATGGACTTTGAGTCCCATATTTAGGGAATGCGTAATGCCGACTCGGCTCCCTCCCCTGGGGGCTAGAAGCCTCTGAGGAGACATGCCATTTTGTAGTTTTCAAAGGCAGCTCCTGCTCCCAGCCTGCAATTAATTGTAGGGAGATACAGCGATCAGTCTTGGGGGGTAATCGCTCTTGCTTTAACCTCCCTGGATCTGGATTGTGATCTAGGGTGGAAGTCGTGGGTGGGTTTACAGCTTGCCAGAAACGGAAGTTGCCCCCCACACGTTCGGGACGAAAATTCCTCTATCTGGCCTTAAAGCCATAGTGTGGCAACAAGCCCAAAAGTCAAGCAATTAAGTGGCAACATGCCAAGGCAAAGGAAACAGAAAAATGCAACCCTAGACTCCTATTTTGGGGGCATAGAGCGGGAAAAGGACTGTGAGGTCAGAAGTCCTGCTCCAAAAGCCCCAGGGGAAAACATGAGCGGGTTGCAGGCCATAGAGGACCTTAAGAAGGACTTTAAAAATCAAATAAGAGAAGTGGAGGAAAAATTGGAAAGAGAAATGAGAAGGATGCAGGAAAAGTATGAAATGAGGGTCAACAGCCTGACTGAGGAAAACAACACCTTAAAAAATAGACTAACTCAAATGGCAAAGGAGGCCCAAAAGGGCAATGAGAGAAGAATGCCTTAAAAAGTCGAATTTGCCAGATGGAAAAAGAATCTCAAAAGTTCACTGAGGAGATTCATTCCTTCAGAGTTAGACTGGAGCAAATGGAAGCTAATGACTTTATGAGAAATCAAGATGCTGTTAAGCAGATCCAAACAAATGAAAGATTAGAAGGCAATGTGAAATATCTCATGGGAAAAACCACTGACCTGGAAAATAGATCCAGGAGAGACAATTTAAAAATTATTGGACTACCTGAAAGCCATGATCAAAGAAAGAACCTAGAAATCACCCTTCAAGAAATTCTCAAGGAAAACTGCCCAGATGTTTTAGATCCAGAGGGCAAAATAGAGGTTGAAAGAATCCACCAATCACCTCCTGAAAAAGATCCCAAAAAGAAAACTCCCAGGAATATTATAGTCAGGTTCCAGAATCCCCAGATCAAGGAGAAAATACTACAGGCCGCCAGGAAGAAACAATTTCAATATTGTGGAAACACAATCAGAATAGCCCAGGACCTGGCAGCTTCTACACTGAGGGATCGAAGGGCATGGAATATGATATTCCAGAGAGCAAAAGAACTGGGAATGGACCCCAAAAGTCACCTACCCAGCAAAACTGAGTATTTTGTTTCAGGGGAAAATATGGTCATTCAGTGGAATAGAGGACTTTCAAGCATTCTTGAGGAAAAAACCAGAATTGAATAGAAAATTTGACATCCAGACACAAGAAGGAAGAGATGCCTGAGAAGGTAATCAGGGAAAAGAAATCAAAAGGAACTTATCAAAGTTGAAGTATTTACATTCCTATATGGAAAAGCAATAACGGTGACTGATGATATCTTTCTCACTATGAAAATAATGGAAGAAGGGTGTGGTCATATGAATACATATGTGAGTGTGTGTGTAGATGGTTACAGTTATATATGGATAGAGGGCATAGGTTGAATTTGTTGGGAAGGGAGAATACTCAAGGGATGAAATTATGAGGTGAGAGAGGAAAGTGGCAAGAAGAGATGGGGAGAGACAGGGTAGGGTAAACTATCTTATGTAGAAGAAGCAAGGGGAAGTGGTTGCAACCGAGGGGGAGAGTAGGAAGGCAAAAAAGGCAAAACCACATTCTCATTGAATTTGGTTCATGGAGAGAATGACATACATACTAAATGGGATATCTCAACCTGCAGCAGAATAAGGGGAAGGGGGATGAGAGGAGGGATGATGGATGGGAGGGCATCCTTAGGGGCAGGGGTGGTTGGAAGTACCCACTATAGAAGAGGGACAGGATCATGTAGGGAATGGACCAGGTGGGGGGTTGGATGAGTGGGAGGGAATTATAAGCAGCCTTGTACAATATATCTACTATGATAATGTTTTGCATAGCTAGACATGTACAACATATACTGAATTACTTATCTCCCCAGAGGGAATGGGTGACAAGGGAGGAAGGAAATGGATCTGAAATTCGAGGTCTTAACATTAAATGTTTCAAATATATATAAATACTATTATTAATACTCTTTTGCTTATAATTGGGAGATAAGATGTGCAGGCATTGGGACACAAAGATTCACCTTCCTCTAATGGAAAAGTCGAAGTGGGTATGGGAGAAGGTATGGGAGAGAGCAGATTGGAGGAAGCGATATCTTGTGGGACTGCTATTCTGGGAGGTTGGGTAGGGGAATAATGGGGGGAAAATGATTGTAACTCAAAATCTAGCGGAAATGAATGATGTAAAACAGAAGTTAATAAAGCATTTGTTTAAAAAAAAAAAGGCACAGGATCAAAGTACAAAACAGAACAAATGGGGGTGGGGTGGGATAGAATGGAGAGAAATATAGTCAATCTTTCACAATATATCCACTATGGAAATGTTTCCCAGTAAGGGTGGGAGATGAGGGAAGAAGAGAAAGAATCTGGAATTCAAAGTTTTAAAATCAAATGTTTTATTAAAAAATTATTATTATTATTATTATTATTATTATTTACATGCAACTGGGAAATAAGATATACAGGCACTAGGGTATGGAGATCTACCTTGCCTTACTGGAAAGTTGGAAGGGGGGTGGGGAGAGGATATAGGAGAGAGCAGATTCATGGAGGGGGTATTCAGTGGGATCACTATTTTGGGGGTGGTGGGTAGGGGAAAGACAGGGAGAAAATTTGTAACTCAAAATCTTGTGGAAATGAATGTTGTAACCTAAAAATAAACATAAAATTAAAAAAAACAATAAAATTAAATTTTAATTTTAAAAGGTAAACACAAATAACGATAAGGGAATAAAAATAAGTATGAACTGCTTACATTCAAATATGGGGAGATGACAAATGTGTCCTCTCTAAACCTTATCAATAACAGGGGTCAAAAGAAGTCTAATTATACAAAAGGTCTAGTAGTGGTTCTATTATATCTTGATGATCTTATGAGAAGAATATACTGGAGAGAAGGGAAAAGAAGGCTAGAGAAAATTATCTGACATAATCAGGCTGAGCATTCTCATCCAAACTGGTCAAAGGAGAGAAAAATACACACACACACACACACACACACACACACACACACACACACACACAGAGCTGGGTGCAAAAATTCATTTCACTCAACAGGGTAATATGAGGAAAAGGAGAGAAGGGAGAAAGGGGAAATAGAAAGAGGACAGGTTAAGAGAGCAATTAATCCTAAGCAAAACAAATTATAAGGATATACAAAAATATTTGTAGTTTTTTGTGAAATGTTAAAGAATGAGAATCTGAGGGGATGCTCATAAATTTGGTGATAATTGAAGAAGTTATGGTATTTACAAATGTAATGGAGTACTGTGTTTACTGTGTTGTAAAAAAAATAATGAAAGAATGGTTTCAGAGAAACCTAGGAAGACTCATATGGACTGATGCAGAGTGAACAGAACCAAGAGAACAATTTCTATCTAAAGATAACAATATGGTAAAGAAAAATAACTTTGAAAGAATTCAGAACTCTGATTAGTGTAATGACCAATCAGTATTCCAGAGGACTGACTAATGATAAAAAACATGCTACCTAAAAAACATGCTCCTAAAAGAGAGGTGGAAAGACTCAAAGTGCAGAATGAGACACATTATTTTTGGACGTTGTTAATGTGGAAATCTATCTTGCTTCACTATACATTATTGTAACAGAGGTTTTTATTTTTATTGCATTCTCAACCAATGGAGGGAAAAGAGAAGGAAAATCTTTGCTGGATGAAAACAAAACATGCACACGTTTTATATAGCTAGATAGGTAGACATATATATGTATACATATATATGTGTGTACATACACAAGTGTGTGAATATACATGCAACAAGTATAGATGTTCTTTTCTAGGAGTTCAGTTGTGAATGAAAGGAGAGGTTTGGTAGGGTAAAATTTGGTTTTATGTGGATAAGGGAGACATGGGCATGTTTGTAGGCTGCAAGAAAGGAATCAAAAAGGGAAACAATGAAGATTAGGGAGAAAGGTAACATGATTGTGGGGGAAATCTGATTCAAGGGTTGGGATCAGAGGTTCCTGCCAACCTTGATAAAAAGGACCATCTGCCCATCAGAGAACAGAGTAGAAGAGAGAGTGAAGGAATTTCAAAGGGTTGTGAGAAATAGAAAAATGAAGGTAGAGTTCACACAAAATGGTATTTATTTACTCAGTAAACATATAAGCCATAATCCTTAGCTGAAAGGGTGAAGGGAGGGAGAGGTGTTGGCAGCCTAAGGAGAAAATATTTTGAATAGCTTCTGCAAGAAGTGTGATAAAGAATAAATAAGGGGGGCGGCTAGGTGGCACAGTGAGTAAAGTACGGGCCCAGAGTCAGGAGGACCTGAGATTGGATCCGGCCTCAGACACTTAACACAAAAAAACCAGCCGTGCAACCTTGGGCAAGTTGCTTAACCCCAATTGCCCTCCAAAAGGCAAAAGGCCAAAAAAAAAAGAAGAAGAAGAAGAAGAAATGAGGGGCAGCTAGGTGAGTAGAATACTGGCCCTGGAATCAGGAGGACCTGGGTTCATATCTGGCCTCAGACACTTCACACACACACACACACACACACACACACACACACACACACACACACAAAACCTAGCCGTGTAACCTTGGGCAAGTCACTTAACCCCAACTGCTCTACCTTCCCCCCTCCAAAAAGCATGAATGAATGAATGAATGAATGAGCAAAAATTAAAAAGACTACCTTGCTGCAGTTAGTGTCCAGTTAAGACTAGATAACAAATCTGGAGTGGACTCAATCCTCATGTACTTCCTTCAGATCCATTCACCAGCAAAGAAGTACAATTATAGGAGACAAATGATGACAGTTACCTTGGAATAGGGCTTGGCAAGGCATGAATAGAAATGGGGTAAGCCCCTTTTATTTGTCTTTGTCTTTATCCTAAACCCTGTAACTGCTTGCAACATCTTAAAGGCTTAGTCCGGGGTAAGAGTTAATCACCCAAGGCATAAAGTCCCCTGCTCCCTTATCTTTCCCCTAAGTTAGTATTAGTACTTCCCTAAATCAGTAAGCCTTGAAGCAGCATTTTTAATGATTATGGTGCAAGCCTGTATAGAGATCATGGGGCAAGTCTCTCCCATGCAAGAGACCACCCTGTTCTAGGATGCTGACCAAGCAAGGTCCTCCACCTGGAACGCTGACCAAGCAGGGTCCCCCCCACACCCTTCACCCAGAACATGACCCTGACCTGTTCCATGACCCCAGCCTGTTCAGGGAACTCCATTTCCCCTGTACCCTCCACCCTGTTCTAGGAGGGACTCTTGTCACATGTTGCACCCTGTTTCCCAAATTAGTCCTGAACTATAGATCCAACCAAAGGCTGTTCTTGGCTTCTGTATGTCATTGCTTATGCTAGCTCCCCTCCCCAAATGTGGTTTTTGCCTTTATAAACATTGCCTATACCCCAATTCTGCACTGCCTGATTTGAGTGTATACTCTAGGCAGTCATGTGCTTGATCAATAAATCCCCATCTAAATTTATTTAAAGCCCAGATCTCAGTCTCACTCTTATTCTCTTCACAACAATAATATTGACCTGTCTGACTACAAAGTAGAGATTGGGATTACTACAATTACTACTAGCTAGTCAGGCAAATCAGTTAACCTTGTTTGCCTCAATTCTTCATCTATAAAATGAGCTGGAAAATGAAATAGCAAACCACTCCAGTATCTCTGACAAGAAAACCCAAAAATAGGGGTCACAAGGAATCAGACATGACTGAAAAATATTAAAATAAGAGATTGGGAAGGGAGGAAAGTGAAGCCAGAGCAAGAGAGATATCTTAGGAAAGCACTGAAATGAGGAGGGACTGAGGTCACAAAAAGGACAAAGAACAAGAAGAGGTGTAAAAGGTTCTGAGCAAATAAAATAATTTCAAAATTCCTGATCATGGAACTAAGAAGACTTATAGATTACAGATCAAGATAGATGAAGTAGAATAAAGTCATGGTAGTTTAGTTGATTGAGGAATATCATTACATATGTTGAAGTCTTCTAGTACAAGAGCATGAGCTCTGGCAGAGGGGAAGATAGTGAATCAGAAACTGAACTCCTCAAGGAAGAAGAGACTACCAACAGATTGGTAGATAACTGACACTAAGATATGAACCAGGTGATATTTTAGGATAGTATATCCTCAAAGGAAAGGCTGCTGAGTGACAGTGACAGAGAATCTGGATTTGAAAATGGAGATAGGATTCTGGAAGCTGCTGTCTCAACGTATAACTCACAACTTTCATATCCTGATCAGCAACCTTGGTTAGAGCTCAGATATCCTCCAAAATGGCATCTATTATTAAGGATCAGCTGAGGAACAGGTTCCCCAGAACAAGATCACTGTTGTTGGGGTTGGTGCAGTTGGCATGACATGAGCCATCAGTCTCTTAACAAAGGATTTGGCTGATGAATTTGCCTTAGTTGATGTAATAGAAGACAAATTAAAGGGAGAGATGATGGATCTCCAACATGCCAGCCTTTTCCTCAAAACGCCAAAGATTGTTTCTGGAACAGACTACAGTATAACTGAAAACTTAAAACTTGTCATTGTTACAGCTGGGGCACGTCAACAGGAGGGAGAAAGTCGTCTTAATTTGGTCCAGCATAATATGAATACCTTTAAATTCATCATTCCCAATATTGTTAAATACAGCCCTAATTGTGAGCTGTTTATTGTTTCCAATCCAGTGGATATTTTGACATATGTGGCCTGGAAGCTAAGTGGCTTGTACTCCTCTCCATTAGGGCTCTACAGCATTGCCCCATGCATCACATTTCCAGAGGACCTGATTTTTGTCTACACACACACACACACACCTCAATAGTTGTAAATTTCCATATTATATAAAAAGATCTGTGTATGTAGAACAATGCAACCAATTCCTCAAGTGTTATACAAACCCTAAATACTGAATAAACAATAAATAACTGATTTAAAAAAAAAAGAAAATGGAGATCAAAGATTATTCTAAGAGATTTTATCATTAGAATCCCAACTATTACCTTCTATAACTTCATCAACACCAAAGAATTAAGAGATGAAGCAAATGCTAGGCAAAAATCACCCCATGAAAAAGAAGCATTTACAAAAACAGGAAAAGTAAGATAATAAGATCATAGATAAATAGAAATTTAGTTATCCAGTCTAGGCCACTCATTTTACAGATGAGGCAAAGAATGTCAGATATGCTACATGACCTGACCAAGACCACAAAGATAGATCCCAATTTTCAAAGTATCATTGAGCAAAATAAAGTCTTTTTCCATTGAAAACAACAATCCTTAGGAAGGCAAGGTTTCAATCAAGTTCAGCAAATATGTATTATCAGCAAAAGGGAAAACAACCATGGTTAAAAATTAATTTGTATGGATAGAAGGGCAAAAAAGAGAATTAAGTAAGATGTTAAAAGAAAAAATTGGGGGGCGGCTAGGTGGCGCAGTGAGTAGAGTGCTGGCCCTGGAGTCAGAAGGACCTGAGTTCGGTTCCAGCCTCCGACACTTAACACACATAAAAAACCTAGCCGTGTGACCTTGGGCAAGTTACTTAACCCCAATTGCCCTGGAAAAAAAAAAGAAAAAAGAAAAAAATCCTCAAATAATCACATACTCTTAGGGTTGGAAAGACCTCATTGACCATCAAGTACAACCCATACCACAAAAAGAACCTTTGATAAGTAGTCATCCAAAATCTTTCCTTAAAGATCTGTAATAAGGAGGAAGAAGTCAACCACTTCCAGAAGCTACTCATTCCACTCTAGGACAGTTATGTTAAGGAGTTTTTCCTGACAGCCTAAATTAGCTTCTTTGCAAAATTCCCACAAGTAGAACAAGTATTGGTGATATCTGCTTGTGAAAGAAATTAAAGAAGGTATCAGATGCCCAAGAAAGTTTGCCATATTTGGACAGATTCCATCACAATACAAAACACAAAAAATTGTTTCACCAATTCATTATCAAATATCATGTACCTTATGTTGTTTTCTATACTAGGGGTAAAAGGTTTGCTCGATACTATCAACACCAAATCTTCCTTGTGACCACTGACATACATTTACTGGACTACAATTAAACATTCAGTCTATGGCCAAAGAATAGGATTATTTTATTCTCTAGGTAGAGCTAACCATAGCTCACCCAGGAATTTAGCCAGAAACTTTGACCTCATTAGCTCAAACTAACCCATTATAAAACAATTGGAAACCTCTAGCCAAGACAGTCTTGTTTACAAGGAGTGATGAAAATAAATAGTACAAAGGAGCACTTCCCAATATAAATAACAATCAAAGAGAAACAACTTCAAACCTGGACAGGTATTTACTGGTGGTTAATAAAGTTCTAATAGTCTGATTGGTCAGTGAATATATATCTATTAAGTTTCCTAAGATTCACCCTCAAGTGGACATTTTTCTAAGGCTAAGCCCAGAACAAAAATGTCTATCCAAAAAATGGAAGGGGGGGTGGCTAGGTGGTACAGTGAATAGAGCACCAGCTCTGGAGTCAGGAGGACCTGAGTTCAAATCCAGCCTCAGACACTTAGCATAAAAACTAGCCAAGTCACTTAACCCCAATTGCCCTCCAAAAAGCAACAAACAAAAAAAAAGGGAAGGGAAGAAAGCGATTAAGTGATAGTAAAAGAGAGAGAGAGAGAGAGAGAGAGAGAGAGAGAGAGAGAGAGACTGATAGGAGCTCATTCTCCTACTAACTAGACAGTACACAAAAGGAGGGTTCAATTCAATGTTACATAAGATTCAGTTTTCACTCTGAAGATGAACAAAAGAAACTAGAAAAGTTAGTGGCAGCACCTGCAGAGTATTATGTAACAAGTACTGGCATTAGTAACATCCTCATCAATCCATCAATAGCTGAAAATTCCATAGCATCTCCTACTGTTCAGTCTTCTTCCTCACATCATCATTTAACAAAAGCTTTGGAACTCAGGAAAATTCATAATAAACAATTTCAACAGGAGGATCTATTAACTACACTACCACCCATTTTAAAATGTCTACTTTTAAGTTCATCTATATGTTTTTTGACAAGTTTATATGTCATATAATTTGTAAAAAGCTAAAATTTAATTAGGGATACGATACATAGAGTGAGACAGGAAGAGAGAGAGACACACACAGAGAGACAGAGGCAGAGACTTTGCAGTAGCAGCGATTTAGATTCCATAGATTAAGAGCTGGAAGAAACTTTGTAAGTCATACAGTCCCATTGAGAAAACTTAGGCTAAGAGAGGCAAAGTGAAGAATAACAGGAATTACTTCCTGTTAACTATATGAACTACACACAAGGAGAATCAGGTTAACTCCTAGTCACTGGGGGAAAAAATAGGTCATTATTTATCAAAATTTTCAGATTAACCCAGTATTCCAAAGCTATCATTCTTGAACCAGATATAGAAAGATTTTGAAGAAAGTAACACATGTTAAACAAAACAAATTTCAGAAAACAATGGGAGATTATATGAACTAGATTCTTTTGGGATTCAATACTTCCATTTAAAACAAGTCACCTTTAACTAAAAAAAATGAATGCTATCCTTTAAAAATACACATCTTCTGGGGGGTGGCTAGGTGGCATAGTGAATAGAGGGCCGGCCCTGGAGTCAGAAGGACATGAGTTCGGATCTGACCTCACACACTTAACGCACACACAAACAAAAACCTAGCCGTGTGACATTGGGCAAGTTACTTAACCCCAATTGCCCTCCAAAAAAAAAAAAAAAAGAAAAAAGAAGGACATGAGTTCAGATCCAGCCTCAGACACTTCACACAAAACAAACAAACAAAAAAAACCTAGCTGTGTGACCTTGGGCAAGTTACTTAACCCCAAATGCCCTCCAAAAAAAAAAAAGCAAAAAAAAAAATTCACATCTTCATTAAGCTGGAAATCCTGAGGACTTATAACTATGTTTTGCAAAGCACCTGCAGATACTAGTGATAAGATGGAGATGGGAAGTTGGAAATAGAATGGCTCCTTTGGCTCTACATTCTTAGTTTGATTTACTTGATTTACTTCTACTTATCCACATGGCAAGAAATTATCTATACCTATTCCTGAGTTTGGGGAGGGATTGTGAGTTTAACAAAACACTGAGAGAGATGATGATCATCAGCATCATCATATCTCACAGCTATTATTTATAAAGAATTTTAAGTTTTACCAAGCACTTGACAAATAGTATCTCATTTTATATTCATAAGAATCCAGGGAGATAAGTACTATTATTTTCCCCCATTTTATAGAGATGAAATTGAGTCAGAGGTTAACACAGGGTCACAGAAGAGAAGCTGGATTTGAATTCCTATCTTCCTGACTCCAGGTCCAGCACTTCATCAACTGTGATACTTTGCTGTCTACTACACTACCAGCTCTACGTGAAAAGTAAATGTAAATGACTATCACAATACATAAATCCAAAGTAATAACTATCGTAAAGTCCAAGAATGTTGGTAATTACCTCTTTCATCTCCTTAGTTTTTTAGGATAGAATTTGGCTATTATTTTGAGCTCATTACAATCTGTTTTACTCAGTAAATTAAATTCATTGTCTCAGTGTGTCCCCATAATGCTATGATGACCAAACTTTCTTCATAGCCCAACAAAGAGAGAAAAGCTGAATCATGTCAGAAGAGTTTCACATGATAGTTCTTACACATTCCCTCTATGCTTGTCTCTTAACTTGGGGCCCTGCTCTTTAATCTCTCTAGATAGGTGTTTATTTTTGGTTAAAGAATAATGGGTAACAAATTCTACATTTTTAGTTCCATCTAACCAAGGAATTTGATACTAATGAGCTCTGTCTACATGAGAACAAAGTGCAGTATTAACTGTTTACTTATGTAACACTGAGTCAAATGGTTTCAATACTTTTGAAGCTATTCTTGTCCACAGATTTGCCCGAATTTCCAGAAACCCGACATTACTTCCCTGGCACTTGCCAGGAACCTCAAATACCTCATAAGAATTATCTCTGTGATTCATACTAGGAGAAATCTGATAGGATCATAAGGAGTATGGTGTCTGGAGATAGCAGACTTACAAATGGTACCACAGAACTAGTTCTTGAATCAATTATTTATTTCATTTTCCATAAGTCAATCCCCTCAGGACTGTCTGTGCATGACAGGAAATAGATGACTTTACAATGACCTAGAAATTACACTGGAGGGGCGGCTAGGTGATGCAGTGAGTAAGAGCACCAGCCTCGGAGTTGGGATGACCTGGGATCGAATCCGGCCTCAGAAAATGAGCACCCACACATAAATAATGACTAGCTGTATAACCTTGAGCAAGTTACTTAACCCCAACTGCTTTAAAAAAGAAAGAAAGAAAGAAAGAAAGAAAGAAAGAAAGAAAGAAAGAAAGAAAGAAAGAAAGAAATTATACTGGGTTTGAGGAATCATCTGTGAGCATTACATATGAAATAACTAGTGGCTAGAAAGGACTCAGGATTGGTTTCAGCCTAGTTAGCAATCACTCTAACTGCTGCACACACACAATGGGTCTTTTCCTACACCTAAGAACAAAAGTGAATTCATTAACACTCTACATATAGCAATAAAAGTTCAGTTGACTAATATTCCAAATTATAACTTGGAATAGTTATGACAAAATAAAAACAATTTACCACCTCTGTAAATTGAGCAAGCAAACATGGTATCACAACCTAATTACTGACCCCTAATGATCCTTTCAAATAAATATGTTGAAAAGAAAAACTGTGTAACCATAACATACAAATAGAAAGCTTACCTATTACCCACATAGCTAACACCCATATTACATAGACTCCAGTATGAGGCATTCATCTCTTCTGCTCTCTTTCTGTGGTAAATGTCAGTGCATGGAAAACTATACTGTCTATGAAATCAAAGATGCTACCAAGCATGGCTTACTCAGGGACTTGATTTAGCTTGGAGACTGACACAGAAATAAATGGTTCTATCAGAGGGAAATTATGAGGGGACTGGGCTTTTCCTCTTGGCTAATACACATCAGTGGTTAAATACTTCAGCATCAGATTATTATTATATGTTCAATTAGCAAGATATCCATCTATTTAAGACAAATTTCCTGTGATACAGTTGATTTCTACTAATATGGTCATATCCCTACTTTATGTTGAATTTGAGATCCTCATCTAAGCCCCAGAGGACTGAAGCCTCCATCATGTCTTCCTAAGTCACTAACCTTTTGCACACACACTGAGGTTCAATGAATAATGGATATTCAATCTTGAATGTATATAAATTTCTCCAAAACCAAACTCAGCTGAAATAGACCAATGACTCTGACCATTCCTTGCTACTCTAGATAAAAAATGGATAGTAAAGAGCACTAGACCAGGAAGCAAGAAATTGGGTTCTAATTCTGTAGAGCAATTTGGAACTATGCCAAAGGGTTACAAAAGTGCATATACCTTTGATCTAGCAATATCAGTACTAGGTCTGTATCCCAAAGAGATGATTAAAAAAGGGAAAAGGACGAACATGTGCAAAAATATTTATAGCACCTCCTTCTGTGGTGGCAAAGAACTGGAAAATGAGGGGATGCCCATCAATTGCGGAAGTACTGGGCAAGTTGTGATATATGAATGTAATGGAATACTATTGTGCTATAAGAAAGGAAGGAAGATTTCAGAAAAACCTAGAAAGACCTACATGAATTGATACTGAGTGAAATGAGCAGAACCAGGAAAACATCATACACAGTAACAGCAACACTGTTTGATAACCAACTTTGAAAAACCTAGCTCTAGGGGCGGCTAGGTGGCACAGTGAGTAAGAACGCCGGCCTCAGAATTGGGATGACCCGAGATCGAAACTGGCCTCAGAAAACCAGCACCCACACATAAATAATGACTAGCCATGTAACCTTGAGCAAGTTACTTAACCCCAATTGCTTTAAAAAAAGAAAGAAAGAAAGAAAGAGAGAAAGAAAGAAAGAAAAACCTAGCTCTTCACAGAAATACAATCACCCAGATAATTCCAAAAGACTCTTGGTGGAAAATGCTATCCATATCCAGAGAAAGAACTATGGAGTTGGAATGCAGATTGAAGCATACTATTTTTACTTTTTGTTGTTTTTTCCTTCTCGTGGTTTTTCCCTTTTGTTCTGATTCTTCTTTTACAACATGACTCATGTGGAAATAGGTTTGACATGATTGTACATGTATGACCTATATCAGACTGCCTGATATCTTGGGAAAGAAAGAGAGGAGAGGAAGGGAGAAGAATTTGGAACTCAAAATCTTATAAAAAATGAATGTGGAAAACTACCTGTAATGGGAAAAAATAAAATACTATTAAATGGATGGAAAAACAGAAAAAAAGGGGTTCTAAAGTCAGTTCTGTGAAATAGGCAAGTTACTGGACAAAAGCTTTACAGTGATGGGATTGGTCTAGATCAATGATGTGTTAAAGACAAATAGAAAATTATTCCTGCAGGCCAATTTCGACTTAGAAAACCCAAATTAGCTTTTTCTATGTTGCATTTTTATTTTTTTGTTAAACATGTCCCAATTACATTTTAATAGGCTCTTTAATAGGAGTTGTAACTTTGACATCTCTGGTCTAGATAACAGCTAAGTAAAGTCCCTTTCTGGGCAGTTAGGCAATACATTGGATGGAGGGCTGGGCTTGGAAGTGAGGACAACCTCAGTTCAAATCCACTCTCAAAAACTTCTTAGCTGTCTGACCTTGGGCAAATCACTTAAACTCTGTTTGACATAGGAGAAGGAAATGGCAAAACACTCCAGTATCTTTGCCAAGAAAAGTCCATGGACAGAAGCCCATAGGGTCACAATTTTCAGCCCAAGACAACAGAAGAGGTAAGCAGGAAAGGTTTGTCTCACTGGGGTGGTAATTAGGCCTCAGTTAAGCAACAAAAAAAGAACCTGACCATAGAAAGTTACTATGATGATACAAACTCAGAAGAAGAAAAAACAGTTACATGCAAAGCTTCAAAGAAAAATATGAATTGGTCGCGCCTCCCCCCAAAAAAAATTCCTGGAAGAGTTCCCTAAGGAGTTCTTCCAAATTAAACAAAAAGACACCTAGAGGTAAAATTTGGAAAACAAATGACAGTCAAGCAAGAAAATCATCAAAAAGGAGTCAACAGTTTGGAAAAAAGAAAAAAAAAACACCTTCAATTAAGGGGATGTCCATCAATTGGGGAATGGCTGAACAAGTTGTGGTATATGAATGTAATGGAATACTATTGTACTATAAGAAATGATGAACAGGCAGACTTCAGAAAAACCTGGAAAGATTTATATGAACTGACACTAAGTGAAGTGAGCAGAACCAAGATAACAATGTACACAGTAATGGCCACAGTATACAATGACTGATTTTGATAGACTTAGCCCTTCTCAGCAATTGACCTAAAACATTTCCAAAGGACTCATGACAGAAAATGCCATCCATGTCCAGAAAAAGAACTATAGAGTCTGAATGCAGAGTAAAGCAGACTATTTTCTTGTTTGGTTTCTTTTCTTTTTTTTTTTCTCATGTTTCTCCCATTCACTATAATTCTTCTATATATGACTAAGGTGAAAATATGTTTAATAGGAATGTATATGTAAAGTTTATATCAGATTGCAGGCTATCTTGGGGATGAAGGGGGAAGGGAGGGGGAAAAATTTTAAACTTATGAAAGTAAATGTAGAAAACTAAAAATAAATAAAGTTAAAGCAAAAAAAAAAAAAAAGAGGGACAGCTAGGTGGCACAGTGCATAGAGCAGCAGCCTTGGAATCAGGAGGACCTGAATTCAAATCCGACCTCAGACACTTAACACTTACTAGCCCTGTGACTTTTGGCAAGTCACTTAACCCCAATTGCCCTCCAAAAAGCTTAGAAAAGAAAAAAAGGAAGGAAGGAAGGAAGGAAGGAAGGAAGGAAGGAAGGAAGGAAGGAAGGAAGGAAGGAAGGAAGAAAGAGCTTTAAAAATAGAATAGGCCAAATATTAAAACTTTTAGTCACAAAAATCCACTCAAGAGAACAACTCCTTAGAAAACATAGCTGAACTAAAGATCAACAAGGGGGCGGAGCCAAGATGGCAGAAAGGAAGCAGGAACTTTTTTAAGCTTCTCCATGAATTCCATCACTAAACTTTAAAAGTGAATCTGAATGGATTTTAGAGTGACAGAACCCATTGGGAGTTGGAACGGGGCAGATTCACAGCCCAGGAAAGTGCCCACATGGGTCTGAGGCAGGGGGAGTGTGGAGCACATGGGGCTGCACCAGCATGGACCAGAGCAGACTACAGCAGAGTGAGAAGTAGTCCCAGCCAAATTATATGCACATAAATTTGACAATCTTAGTGAAATGGGTGGTTATTTACAAAAACACAAGTTGCCCAGATTTACCGAAGGGGAAGTAAATGACTTAAATAACCCCATCTCAGAAAAAAGAAATCTAACAAGCCATCAGCGAACTCCCTAGGAAAAAACCTCCAGGGCCAGATGGATTTACTAGCGAATTCTGTCAAACATTTAAAGAACAATTGATTCCAATTCTCTACAAACTATTTGGGAAAATTGGTGAAGAAGGAGTCCTACCAAATTCTTTCTATGATACAAATATGGTACTGATACCTAAATTAGGAAGAGACAAAATGGACAAAGAAAATTATAGACCAATTTCCCTCATGAATATAGATGCAAAAATTTTAAATAAATATTAGCAAAAAAAACTACAGCAACTTATCACAAGAATAATACACTTTGATCAAGTAGGATTTATTACAGGAATGCAAGGATGGTTCGATATGAGAAAAACCATCAGTATAACTGATCATATCAACAATAAAACTAGCAGAAACCATATGATTATCTCAATAGATGCAGAAAAGCCTTTGACAAAATACAACATCCATTCCTATTAAAACACTAGAAAGTATAATAATGGAGTTTTCCTTAAAATAATAGGTAGCATCTATTTAAAGCCATCAGCTAATATTATATGCAATGGGGATAAGCTAGAAGCATTTCCAGTAAGATCACGGGTGAAACAAGGATGTCCACTATTACCCCTCTTATTCAATCTGGTACTAGAAATGTTAGCAATAACAATTAGAGAAGAAAAAGAAATTGAAGGAATGAAAATTAGGCAAAGAAGAGACTAAGCTATCACTCTTTGCAGATTATATGATGATATACTTAGAGAATCCTAGAGAATTAAGTAAAAAACTGCTTGAAACAACAAATAAATTTGGCAAAGTTGCAGGATATAAAATAAACGTACATAAATCCTCAACATTCCTATATATTTCTAACAAACTCCAACAGCAAGAGATAGGAAGAGAAATACCATTTAAAGTTACTGTGGACATTATAAAATATTTGGGAATCTACCTGCCAAAACAAACTCGGGACCTATGAACACAAGTACAAAACACTTTTCACACAAAAAAAGTCAGATCTAACTAAATGGAAAAGCATCAATTGCTTGTGCCCAGGTCGAACTAATATTAAAAAAATGACAATTTTACCTAAATTAAATTACATATTTAGTGCAATACCAATCAATCTACCAAAAAATTACTTTATAGAGCTAGAAAAATGGTAAAAATATTCATCTGAAAGAACAAAAGGTCCAGAATATCAAGGGAATTAATGAAAAGAAATGCTAGGGAAGGTGACCTAGCCATACCAGATTTTAATCTGTATTATTAAGCAGCAGTCATCAAATCTACTTGGTACTGGCTGAGGAATAGAGTAGTGGATCAATGGAATAGATTGGGTACACGAGACTCCACAGTCAATGACTATAGTAATCTATTGTTTGATTGATAAACCCACAGACCCCAGTTTTTGGGATAAGAACTCACTATTTGATAAAAACTGCTGGGAAAACTGGAATACAGCATGGCAGAAACTGAGCATAGACCACTATCTACCATATACCAAAATCAAGTCTAAATGGATGCACGATCAAAGTATAAAGGCTCATGCTGTAAGCAATATGGGAAAGCAAGGAATAGTTTACCTGGCAGATTTATGGAGAGGGGAAGACATTATGACCAAACGAGTTAGAGAGCATTATAAATGCAAAATGCATAATCATGATTACATTAAACTGAAAAGTTTCTGTACAAACAAAGTCAATGTAACCAAGCTCGAGAAGGAAGTGGGAAATTGGGAAAGAATTTTTACAAACAGTGTCTCTGATAAAGGTCTCAATTCTAAAATATATAGAAAATTGAGTCAAATCTATAAAAATATAAGTCAACTCATTCCCCAATTGATAAACGGTCAAAGGATATGAACAGGCAATTTTCAGAGGTAGAAATTAAAGATATCTATAAACATATGAAAAATTGCTCTAAATCACTACTGATTAAAGAAATGCAAATCAAAACAACTCTGAGGTACCACATCTCACTGGCTAAGATGACAAAACAGGAAAATGACAAATGTTGGAAAGGATGTGGAAAAATTGTAACGCTAATGCATTGTTGATAGAGTTGTGAACTGATTCAAACATTCTGAAGAGCAATCTGGAACTATACCCAAAAGACTATAAATAATTGCATACCCTTTGACCCAGTAATACCACTTCTAGGGTTATATCCCAAGAGATCATAGAAGTGGAAGGAAGACCCATATGTACAAAAATATTTATTGTAGCTCTTTTTTGTAGTGGCAATTGGAAATTAAGGGGATGCCCATCAATTGGGGAATGGTTAAACAAGTTGTAGTATATGAATGTAATGGAATACTATTATGCCATAAGAAATAAGGAGCAAGGGGCGGCTAGGTGGCACAGTGAATAGATTCCTGGAGTCAGGAGGACCTGAGTTCAAATCTGGCCTCAGACACTTAACACTTACTAGCCATGTGACCTTGAGCAAGTCACTTAACCCCAATTACCCAGCTTTCCCCAGTCCAAAAAGCAAAAAAAAAAAAGAAAGAAAGAAAGAGAAAAGAAATGAGGAGCAGATGGATTTTATATTTATCTAGAGAGGCTTATACAAACTAATACTAAGTGAGAAGAGCAGAACCAGGAGAAATCTGTACACAATTACAGACACAACATTTGTGTGATGACCACCTTTGATAGACTGGACTCTTCTCAGCAATGCAAGGTTATAAGACAACTCCAAAGGACTCATGATGGAAGGAGATGTCTACATTCAGAGAAAGAACTAAAAAGAACAGAGTTTGAATGTATACTGAAGCAAACTACCTGCTCTCTTTCTTGTTTTTTTTGTTTTTTCTTGTTTGGTTTTGGTTCCTCTTTCCCATTATTCATTCTATCAGTTACAATCCTTCTTTACAACCTGACTAAGGTCTAACATGAAAGTATTTGCAGATCCTATACTTGACTGGATGCCACCATGGGGAGGGGAGGAGGAGAGAGAGGGAGAGAAAATTTGAAACTCAAAGGACTGTGGAACTGATTCTTGTAAACTAAACAAACAAATTAATAAAGACAAAAAAAAAGATCAACAAAAACTCACTCTTGAACAAAACAAATCCATAAAAAGTAGATTTAGAAAAATGGAAAAGGAGGTATAAAACCTCACTGAAGAAAATCATTCCTTATAAATTACAACTGGGCACCTAGAAAACTATGACTCCAGGAAACATCAAGAAACAATCAAACAGGGGCGGCTAGGTGGCGCAGTGAATAGAGCGCCGGCCCTGGAATCAGAAGGACCTGAGTTCGGAGCCGGCCTCCGACACTTAATCCACACAAACAAAAACCTAGCCGTGTAACCTTGGACAAGTTACTTAACCCCAATTGCCCTAAAGGGGCGGCTAGGTGGCGCAGTGAGTAAGACCACCGGCCTCGGAGTTTGGATGACCCGAGATCAGATCCGGCCTCAGAAAATGAGCACCCATGCATAAATAATGACTAGCCGTGTAACCTTGAGCAAGTTACTTAACCCCAATTGCTTTAAAAAAAAAAAAAAAGAAACAATCAAACAAAATCCAAACAAAAACAAAAAATAACCTACTGAGCAAAATGTAGTATGATCCTTCAGGGGGGAAAATGGACATGAAATGAAATAGAGGGCTTTCAAGTATTCCTGATAAAAAGACCAGCGCTGAATAGAAAATTTGACTTTCAAATACAAGGCTCAAAAGAACCATAAGAGAAATCATAATGGATTCAATAAGGTTAAACAGTTTACATTCATACAGAGGGAGATACTTATAACTCCTAAGAACTTTATCATTATGGGAGCAGTTAGGAGGAGTATACACAGATAGTGGGCACAGGTATAAGTTGACTATGATGGGATGATTTCAAAAAAACTAAGGGGTAAGAGAGAGGGATGAACTGAGAGAAGGATAGAGGGAGAGGTAGAATAGGGTAAATTACTGCATGAAATAGGTGTAAAAGGAAGAACTTTTACAGAGAAAAGAGAAAATGGGGGTGGCGTGGAAGTGGCAGGCCACACCTAAACCTTATTCTCATAAGAATTATCTCAAAGAGGAAATAACATACACAGTCAGTTGAGTATAGAAATCTATCTTATTCTATATAGGATTATGTAGGAAGGAAGATAAGAGAAGGGAGAGCAGATTTAGGGAGGTAGTGGACAAAAGCAAAACAGACTTTTGAAGGGTAGTAAAAAGTTAAAGGAGAAAAAGAGAAGGATAAACAGTGGTAAAACTAGGATGGAGTAAAATGCCCATCTAAAATCATAACTGAATGTGAATAATATGAACTCACCCATAAAACAGAAGTAAACAGTAAAGCAGATTAAAAATCAGAATCGCATAATATGTTGTTTCCAAGAAACACATTTGAAGCACACACAGAGAGAGATAGAAGGGACACACACACACACACACACACACACACACACACACACACACACACACACACACAGTAAAGGTAAAAAGCTGGAGCAGAATCTGTTATGCTTCACCTTAAGTAAAATGGAAAAAAAAAGGAGTAATCATGACCTCAGCAAAGAAAAAACAAAAATCAAACTAAAGAGTTAAGCAGGGAAACTGCATTTTGCTAAAAGGTACCATAGATGATGAATAACATCAAAGCTCTATTCTCAGAATTCAAAAAATCTGACATAAAAAAGAAAAAAGCAAGAAAAAAAGTTAAGGAAATTAATAGAATTTTAGAAGAGTAAATATGATAGAACTTTGGAGAAAGCTGAATGGAAATAAAAGGGAATGTATACTTTCTCAGCAGTACTCAGCACCTTCACAAAAATTAATCAAGGGAATAAAAACTTCACAACCAAATAAACAAAAATAAATGCATCCTCTTCAGATCATAATGCAATAAAAATTAACATTCAATAAAGGGCTGTGGAAACATAGATTAAAAACTGGAAACTAATCTAATCCTAAAGAATGAATGGGTAAAAGAACAAATCATAAAAACAGTAATTTCATTAAAGAGAATGACAATATGAGGGGGGCGGAGCCAAGATGGCGGAGTAGGAACAGCGTGTCCAAGCGACTCTTTCCCCCAGATCACTTCCAAACTATGTAAAAGGGGATTATGAACAATTTCTGGAGCCCCAGCACCCACAGAACAACACAGAGAAGCTAACCTCCCGCTGAGGACAGCCCAGCAGCCCTGCAGGAAGGACCAGAGCAGCGGTCAGGGAGCCAGAAGTGCAATGCGCAAAGCGCAGAGAGCCGAGCACAACCGAGCGCCTGAGTCACGGTGTTAGCCCCAGGGTGGCAGGGCCAGCAGCCGGCTGGAGGGACCCCAGAACACCAGCAGCTGTGGCAATTCCAGAATTATCAACATAGACATGCCTAGGACAAAGTGAGAGGTTAGTGCCCTATGGACTTTGGGACCAGTATTTGGGGAATGTGTTGGCTTCCTCCCCTGGGGGCTCGAAGCCACTGAGGAGACACGCCATTTTGCAGTTTTCAGAAGCAGCTCCAGCTCCTGGCCTGTGAACTGTAGGGAGATCCAGCGATCAGTCTTGGGGGGTAATCGCTCTTGCTTTAACCTCCCTGGATCTGGATTGTGATCTGGGGTGGAGGTCGTGGGTGGGTTTCCAACTTGCCAGAAATGGAAGTTGGCCCCCCCACACACATTTGGGGTGAAAGTTCCTGTCTGGCACCAGGCCATACTGTGGCAACAAGCCCAAAAGTCAAGTAATTAAGTAGCAACATGCCAAGGCAAAGGAAACAAATTAAACAAAAAAATGCAATCTTAGACTCCTACTTTGGGGGCAAAAACGATCAAAGCATAGAGAGAGAGGAGGACTGTGAGGCTAGAAGTCCTGCTCCAAAAGTCCCAGGGGAACACATGAGCGGGTTGCAGGCCATAGAGGACCTTAAGAAGGACTTTAAAAATCAAATAAGACAAGTGGAGGAAAAATTGGAAAGAGAAATGAGAAGGATGCAGGAAAAGTATGAAATGAGGGTCAACAGCCTGACTGAAGAAAACAACACCTTAAAAAATAGACTAACTCAAATGGCAAAGGAGGCCCAAAAGGGCAATGAGGAAAAGAATGCCTTAAAAAGTTGAATTTGCCAGATGGAAAAAGAATCTCACAAGTTCACTGAGGAGATTCATTCCTTCAGAGTTAGACTGGAGCAAATGGAAGCTAATGACTTTATGAGAAATCAAGATGCTGTTAAGCAGATCCAAACAAATGAAAGATTAGAAGGCAATGTGAAATATCTCATGGGAAAAACCACTGACCTGGAAAATAGATCCGGGAGAGAGAATTTAAAAATTATTGGACTACCTGAAAGCCACGATCAAAGAAAGACCCTAGAAATCACCCTTCAAGAAATTCTCAAGGAAAACTGCCCATATGTTTTAGATCCAGAGGGCAAAATAGAGGTTGAAAGAATCCACCAATCACCTCCTGAAAAAGATCCCAAAAAGAAAACTCCCAGGAATATTACAGCCAGGTTCCAGAATCCCCAGATCAAGGAGAAAATACTACAAGCAGCCAGGAAGAAACAATTTCAATATTGTAGAAACACAATCAGAATAGCCCAGGACCTGGCAGCTTCTACACTGAGGGATCAAAGGGCATGGAATATGATATTCCAGAAGGCAAAAGAACTGAGAATGAACCCAAGGGTCACCTACCCAGAAAAACTGAGTATCTTGTTTCAGGGAAAATATGGTCATTCAGTGGAATAGAGGACTTTCAAGCATTCTTGAGGAAAAAACCAGAGTTGAATAGAAAATCTGACATCCAGACACAAGAAGCAAGAGATGCCTGAGAAGGTAATCAGGGAAAAAGAAATCAAAAGGAACCTATCAAAGTTGAACTATTTACATTCCTACATGGAAAAACAATAACTATGACTGATGAAACCTTTATCAGTATGAAAATAATGGAAGAAGGGTATATGGGCATATGAATACATATGTGAATGTGTGTATATATGTTTACAGTTACACATGGATAGAGGGCACAGGTTGAATTTGTTGGGAAGGGATGATACTTAAGGGGTGAAATTATGAGGTGAGAGAGGAAAGTCGCATGAGGAGATGGGGAGAGACAGGGTAGGGCAAACTATCTCATGTAGAAGAAGGGGAAATGGCTGTAAGGGGGGGAGGAGAATAGGAAGGCAAAAAGGCAAAACCACATTCTCATTGAATTTGGTTCAGGGAGAGAATGACATACACACTAAATGGGATATCTCAACATGCAGCAGGATAGGGGAAAGGGGGAGGAGAGGAGGGATGATGGATGGGAGGGCATCCTTGGGGGGAAGGGAGGTTGGAAGTACCCACTATAGAAGAGGGACAGGATCAAGTAGGGAATGGACCAGGTGGGGGGTTGGATGAGTGGGAGGGAATTATAAGCTGCCTTGTATAATATATCTACTATGGTAATGTTTAGCATAGCTAAACATGTAAAACATATACTGAATTACTTATCTTCCCAGAGGGAATGGGTGACAAGAGAGGAAGGAAATGGATCTGAAATTCGAGGTCATAACATTAAATGTTTCAAATAAATATAAATACTATTATTAATACTCTTTTGCTTGTAATTGGTAGATAAGATGTGCAGGCATTGGGGCACAGAGATTCACACTGCTCTAATGGAAAAGTCGAAGGGGGTATGGGAGAAGATATGGGAGACAGTAGATTGGAGGAAGCGATATCTTGTGGGACTGCTATTCTGGGAGGGTGGGTAGGGGAAAAACAGGGGGGAAAAATAATTGTAACTCAAAATCTGGCGGAAATGAATGATGTAAAACAGAAGTTAATAAAGCATTTGCTTAATAGAGAATGACAATATGACAATATACCAAAATTTATGGGCTGCAGCCAAAGCAGTACTTCGAAGAAAATTTATATCTCTGAATTCTTAATCAATAAAATAAAAAATAAGCAGATCCATAAATTGGGCATGCAACAACAACAACAACAACAACAACAACAAAAACAACAAAAACAACTAGAAGAGAACAAACTAAAAATCCCTAAACACCAAAATGGAAATCTTGAAAAATCAAATGAAAGATTAATAAAACTGAAAGAAAATCATTGAACTAACAAATAAAACTAGCAGCTAGTTTTATGGAAAAAATTAATAAAATAAACAAAACATTGGTGAATTTAATTTAAAAAAGGAAGAAAACTAAATTAAAACAATCTCTTACTGGCTAAGAAACAGAGTGGTGGATCAGTAGAACAGAAAAGGTACACAATACACAGTAGTAAATGACCAAAATAATCAAGTGTTTGATAAAACCAAAGACCCTAGCCTTTGGGATAAGAGCTCACTATTTGACAAAAACTGCTGGGAAAACTAGAAAAAAAAATATGATAGGAACTAGGTATAGACAATCTTATACTGTATACCAAGATAAGATCAAAATGAATTCATGTATTAGACATAAAGGGAGATACCATAAGCAAATTAGGAGAGCATAGAACAGTTTACCTGTCAGATTTATGGAAAAGAGGACTTGTGAACAAACAAGAGATAGAGAGCAATGCTAGATATAAAACAGATAATTTTGATTATATTAAAATTAAAAGCTTTTATATAACCAAAATCAATAAAATCAAGATTAAAAGGAAAGCAGAAAGGTGGAAATCTCCAATCTATATAAAGCCAATAACCTGGCCTCTGAGCCCCCAGTGCAAGAAGCTTGGGACAGTACTCCCTATACCCCAGGAGCAGAGATCAACTCTAGAAAATGAGCAAAAAATTAAAAAGAACCCTGACCATAGAAAGCTACTATGGTGACAGGGACTATCAAAACACAAACTCAGAAGCAGACAACAATGTCAAAATACCTACATGTAAAGCCTCAGGGGAATATGAATTAGTCTCAAGCCCAAAAAAATCCTCTTAAAAGAGCTCAAAAAAGATTTTAAAAATCAAGTAAGAGAGGCAGAAGAAAAACTGGGAAAAGAGTTATGTAAGAGATTTATGAACAAGGAGTCTACAGCTTAGAAAAGGAAGCACAAAAACTGACTGAAGAATACAATTCCTTAAAAAACACACACCAGAATTAGTCAATTTGGGGGAATGGGAGGCAAGAAATCCACTAAAGAAAACAATGCCTTTAAAAATAGAACTGGTCAAATGGAAAAGGTGTTACAAAAGCTAACTGATGAAAATAATTCCTTAAAAATAAGAATTGGGCAAATTGAAGCTAATGACTCTATGAGAGACATCAAGAATCAGTCAAACAAAATCAAAAGAATGAAAAAATAAAATAAAATGTAAAATCCCTCATTGGAAAAACTACTGACCTGGAAAACAGATCTAGGAGAGATAATTTAAGAGTTACTGGACCATGAAAAACATGATAAAAAAAGAGCCAGAATAGCATCTTTAAAGAAACAATCAAGGAAAACTACCCTGATATCCTAGAACTAGAGGGCAAAATAATCATTGAAAAAATTCACCAATAACCTCCTGAGATACAAAAATGAAAATTCCGATGTCTACGTCCAGGGAAAGAACAGAGTTTGAACCCAGATTGAAGCAAACTACCTGCTCTTTTTCTGTTTCTTTTGGTTTTGTTTCCTCTTTCCCATTGTTCATTCCATCTGACACAATCCTTCTTTATAACCTGACTAATGCCTAATGTGTAAGTATTTGCAGATACTATACTTGATTGTATGGGCGGGAAAGGAGAGAAAATTTGAAACTCAAAGAATTATGGAAATGAATCTTGTAAATTAAAAGTAAACAAATTAATAAAGACAAAAAAAATGAAAATTCCAAGGAATACTATAGCCAAATTCCAGAATTATCAGGTCAAAGAGAAAATACTGCAAAAGCAGTCAGAAAGAAACAATTCAAATATCAAGCAGCCACAATCAGGATTACACTGGACTTAGCAGCTTCTACATTAAAGGATTAGAGGGCTTAGAAAATTGAGCATAATCTTTCAGGGAAAAAGATGGACATTAGATGAAATAGGGGACTTACAAACTTACCTGATGAAAAGACTAGAGCTGAACAGAAAATTTGATCTTCAAAAATAAGACTCAAGAGAAGCATAAAAAGGAAAACAGAAGAGAAAAAAACCTAAGATAAACATTCCTACATGGGAAGATGATGCTTGTAACTCTTAAGAAGTTTATTTATTAAATGGTTAAAAGATATGAATGGGCAATTTTCAGATGAAGAAATTACAGCTATCTACAGTCATATAAAAATGCTCTAAAACACTACTGATTAGACAAATGTGAATTAAAACAAATATGAAGTAAACAAACTCCCCCCACTTCACACTATTAGATTGGATAATATGACAGAAAAGGAAAATGATAAATGTTGAAGATGTGAGGAAAACTGGGGTGGCTACTTGTTGGTAGAGGTGTGAACTGAACTAACCCATTCTGGAAAGCAATGTGGAACAATGTGCAGAGGGCAATCAAGCTGTGCATTATCTTTGATCCATCACTACTAGGTCTGTATCCCGAAGAGATCATAAAAAAGGACCCACATGTACAAAAATATTTATAGCACCTTTTTTCTGTGGTGGCAAAGAATTGGAAATTGAGAAGATGCCCATCAATTAGGGAAGGGCTGAGCAAGTTGTGGTATATGAATATAATGGAATACTATTGTGCTATAAGAAATGATGAGCAGGAAGATTTCAGAAAATCCTGGTAAAATTTACATGAACTGATGCTGAGTAAAGTGAGCAGAATCAGGAAAACATCATATACAGTAATAGCAACATTGTATGGTCAACTATAACAAACTTTGATCATTACAACAATACAATGATCAAAGATAATTCCAAAAGACTCTTGATAGAAAATGCTATCCACATCCAGAGAAAGTTGCTATAGAGTCTGAATGTAGATTATAGCATACTATTGTCACTTTTGGGGGTGGGGAGTTTGTAACTTTTCCCTTTTGTTCTGATTCTTCTTTCATGACATGGAAATATGTTTACATGACTGCACATGTATAAGATTGCTTGCCATCTTGGGGAAGAGGGATGGGAGGCAGAAAGTGAGAAAAAATTTGAAACTCAAAATGTTATAAAAAATGAATGCTGAAAAGTATCTTTACATGTAATTGGGAAAAATAAAATACCATTTACACCTCACCCCCCAAAAAACCTACAATGTTATGAGGAAAGCAATTTCCAAACTTAAAAAATAATAATCAACTGGATAGTAAGTTACTTATAACTCCTAGAACTTTCTGGCACATCCTTTTGGCTCTTCAGGTAATGTATTTTTTGATGTGTTTATAGACTTCTTTTAATATGATACAAATTATAAATGCTATGAATATAATGTACATAAACATATCACTGGACTATGTTCAGTGACTCACTGGTATTCTTATTCTGGAGTAATAACATGTGATACCTTATGTTAAGAAAGGGGGAGACAGGCTTGTGTCTGAGAGAAAGCTGACAAAAACTTATTTACCAGTTATTTATTCATGAACTACTGTGAAGCAATTGAGCCAAAAATTCTGGAACTTATCCAGTTCTGCTGCTTCCCAGATGTACAAAGATTATGATGATAATGATCACCACAATGACAATGATGATTAAAGTTTCACCTCCAATTTGGAGGCATGTAACCAATTCTTGCCTACCTACAAAACAGATATGATACTAAGGGATCACTATTTTAAAACTCCAATTTAATTTTAAAATTAGACTTTGTATGAAAGTTTTACAGTATTATTATCATGGCCCAAAAAATTACTAAGCACTGCAAAACTTAAACCACTCATTAAAAGTCTGAACAATCAGGATTTTACTTAGTGGGACCCGATTTTTATTTCCTAGGTCAGAGGATCAATCATCTCCCCAGGGTAATATATGTAATCTAGTCCTTAAATAATTCAATTCCACTACATGGAGTACGTTCTACTAAGGCACTGAGGATTCATAGCAAAGTGAAAGAAAACATTGGCTCTGAAGTTAGAAGCCCTTGGTTCAAATCCCAAATTGACTTTAAGTGTGCAGGCCCTTTAACCTTCCCAAACCTCAGTTTCTTCATCTGTAAATCATGGTAGTTAGGACAGACAACCTTTGAGGCACCTTCTAGATCTACATCAATATTTCTGATACAAAAATCTTTCCCTCAAGAAGCTTACTATCTAACTGCAGGGCTCTGGCAAGTACAAAGTTGAACAGGATAAGGGCCAAAGGAAAGATTGAGTCAAAGTATTTTGGGGAAACATAAAAGGAAGAGGTCATTTTCAGCTGGAAGTAGGAATGAGGAATGGGAAAAAATAAAGACTTCATGGTAGAAGTGGAATCTAAATTGTTCCTTTTTAAAAAAAAATAAAAATAACTTCTATACTAGTTAACACAGCTCATGTGCAATAGTACGTGTAAAGAAGGGGCAGAGGCAAAGAGAGCCAGTGAGGTCAAAATAGAACCTGGTATTCCAATAAATTCAAACAGCTCACCTCAAAGGGTGTCCATGAGATAGGCATAGTTAATATTCTCTAATAAGTGTTAGAAAACTTTTTCTGTAAATATTTCAGGCTTTGTGGGCCTGAAAGGCAAATTCAAGAATGTTATATAGGTACTTATTTAAGAATAAAAAAACCAAATTTTCACAAAATTTTATTCAAGAAATTTAAAATAGGGTCGGCTAGGTGGCGCAGTGAGTAGAGTGCCGGCCCCGGAGCCAGAAGGACCTGAGTTCGGTTCTGGCCTCAGCCACTTAACACACACAAACAAACAAACAAAAAAAAACCTAGCCGTGTAACCTTGGGCAAGTTACTTAACCCCAATTGCCCTCCAAAAAGCAAAAAAAAAAAAATTTAAAATATAATAATTGAGTATAATTCGTTTTTGTAATAGGGGATAGCATCTTGCTTAATTGGAGTTCCAAGTTAGTGTTCCTGGGGCAGCTAGATGGCCCAGTGAATAGAGCACCAGCCCTGGAGTCAGGAGGACCTGAGTTCAAATCCAGCCTCAGACACTTAACACTTACTAGCTGTGTGACCTTTGGCAAGTCACTTAACCCCAATTTCCCTGTCCTCCCACCTCCAAAAAAAAAAAAAATTTAGTGTTGCCTATCACCAAAATTGATTGCAAGTGTTCATTTGTTAATGTTGTATCTGTAGTAAGAGATGTGATCTGCAATGAGGTTTTTATATATTTCATCTTTGGCCATACCCATCTGTGTAAAAATACATGTTCAAATACTAATACCAATCCACAAAATATGATTTTAGTCGAACATATATATTCATCACTTGGAAGTCATTTAAAGAATTCTATTAGATTCCTCTCAGGCTTGCTTTTTAACCTGTCACTACATTGCAGATTAATCACTTCAATTGTAGGTTAGGTGGAGGCTCTTCAATGACATAGTTAAATCGATTTTGAAATATGGAAATTTCTTTTTCACTTGCATTTAGGTCCAAAAAAATGGAGGCTGCTGGAACTGTAGTTCAATCTCAGAAACATAAGCTGCAAATCTGTCTGGGAATGGAGCTCAACTTTAAATTATGCCCCTGGAACAGCTGCCTCTGATAGGAGACTTTTCATCTTATGTTGCCAGGACCCCACACTTCATTAGTCTATTCCACTTCCTGGCCATCTCCACACTATACATAATTATCTTTTTGCTTGCACTTGTATTTCCAGGGCTTAGTACAATACTTAGCACATAGTAAGGGCTTTAATAAATGCTCTATGGAACAGTGAATAGAGCACTGGCCCTGGAGTCAGGAGGACCTGAGTTCAAATCTGACCCCAGACACTTAACACAAAAACTAGTCATGTGACCTTGGGCAAGTCACTTATCACAACTGCCCTCCAAAAAAAAAAATGCTGTATTTAGCTATCTTGCTTTACTGAGATCATCTTATTGTATTTTTCCAACTCTTCTCTATGAAACAACAGCAATGAAGTTCTAAAGCATTCCTACATGAAAAGCTGTATTTGTATTCCTACATGAGTCCTGTATTCGGATTACTGTATTTGGAAAAGCAAAAGAGAAATACTCATAATAACCTCCTAAAAGTCTAACACAGTGCCTCCTCCTTACTACTTTCAACAACTTATTTTTTTAAATGGCTGTAATATTTAGGTTAGTTTCAATACTTATAAAAAATATTACTTGGGGAGGCTAGGTGGCGCAGTGAGTACAGTGTCCGAAGTGAGTACAGTGTCCGCCCTGGAGTCAGAAGGACCTGAATTCGGTTCCGGCCTCAGGCACTTAAAACACACACACACACACACACACAAAAGAATATACTTGACACTTTTTTGCAACCTTCAATTATAGCAAAACGAGTTAAGACTTCGGGATAGGAAAAGCTGCCAAAATGCCCTTAAAGCATAACTGGCTGATTGTTCTTTAAGATGCTGCCAAAGGGACATGTTTATCATGGGAGAGCAATCAAAACTTCTTGCAAACATCCAAATTAAACAAACATTTCATTTCAGAGAAATCAGAAACAAAATCAATTGGTCAAAAACAAGACAGATGTCTTCTGTCTTCTAGTAGATGTCTTCAGGTTCCAATGTCTCTAGAGGATTAATTCATGCTAATAGCATTATTGAGTTTGTCTTTGAACTCTGCCTCACCCTAACCAGCTCTTACACCGGCCTGGGGTGCTTCTAGCCAAATCCACCAGCATTTCAAACACTGCCAAAGAATCCTTTGCCCTTCTGGAAAATTAGCATTGCTGACAGCATGAAACAGATACTTTCAGAACAAAGATCAGTGGGATTTTAAAGACAATTTTCTACTACTCAAGATGTTCATTAAAAAGAGATAAAAAGTCAGACCACTTAAGTGTGACCATCTATCCAGATCCAAACCTTTCCTTTGCATAATACACTTTTCAAACAGTGATTACTCTTACCTGTACTAAAATCTAGGTGCCTAGTCAAAGATAAGTAGTTAAAATGAGAGATAAGAGTATTTATTAAAGGATTATTACATGTCAGGCACAGGACAAGCAAGATAGTTCCTGCTCTCAAGGAATTTACAGAGCAATGGGAGACACATAAAAAGAAGCTAGAAAGTAGGAAAGGGTAATTATATTACAGGATGCACAGTGTAGCAATGGCCAGGAAATGGAATGGACACAGGAAGTTTGGGTCCTGGCAACACAAGGTAAAAATTCACCTATCAAAGGCAAGTATTCCAAGGGTAGAGTCCAAGGTTAAGGTAGTAGAAAAGGGGAATTAGTGCTGAAGGGGATGGCCAGTATAGTGAGTAGATAACAAGCAGAAACTATTCAGTAGCTTTCCTTCTGATCTCCTTCCAATCCCACCCAGGAGGACAGTCATAGTCAACAAATATTTATCGAATGCCTACTAAACACTGTGATACAAAATAACACAATCAAAGAAACATAAGAGAGTTCATGCCCCAAAGGGACTTAGACAATCTAGTTGGGCATATAGGGTACATACAAAAATGATAAATGATAGTACCAGAGTAGTTAAACACTATTACTATCAATAATAAATATGTGAAACTTGGGGCGACTCGGTGGCGCAGTGAGTAGAGCGTTGGCCCTGGAGTCAGAAGGACCTGAGTTCCGATCCAACCTCAGACACTTAATGCACACACAAACAAAAACCTAGCCATGTGACCTTGGGCAAGTTACTTAATCCCAATTGCCCTCCAAAAAAAAAAAAAACCAAGAAATAAATATGTGAAACTTACATAAAGTTTAACATAACCTTTTCTACCCATTATCTAATTTGATCCTCACAACAGCCCTGTGAAATATATAACTCTCCTGATTCCCAATCAAGAATAATAAAGGTATACCTTGCCTGTCAGCAATCAGAGGAAAAAGAGGAAGGGAATAAGCATTTATACATAGCACCTAATATGTGCCAGGTACTGTGCCTTTAAGCATGTTTTATCCTCAAAATGACCTTGGGAGGTATATGTTTTTATTATTCCCCCATTTTACAGTTGAGGAAACTGGGACAAACAGAAATTGGTTAAGTGATTTGCCTAGGGTCAAACCCTGAGGCCAAATTTGAACTCAAATCTTCCTGATTCTAGACCCCGCATTCTCATCTACTATGGCACCAGCTGCCTTAGATGAAACAAGTAAAACAGTTTGCACATGGAAGGGAATAAAGTAAAAATGGTTCCATGGGACTGTAGCAGCTAAAGTTTTCCATCTGGGATAGAGCAAAAGAAAGCCATGAGAGGGAAATGGAGGAGGATGAAATAAGAAAAACTGAAGTACAGCTTGCCTGATCTCAGATGATTAACCTAACTGTATTAAAGCAGAGTTAGGGACCCACCCTTATGGTGGAGTTTGGTTTTAATGTCTTCAATACGGGTTGGAACAGCACTTTACAGACTACACTTGTGCTACAGCTCAGAGGAAGAAGCAACGAAGGGTCAGGGGTTGGCTGGGGCAGGCTGACCAGAAAACTTTTTATGAAGGAAGTGGGCCTTTAGCCTAAGTCTTGAAAGAAGAGTGGGACTTGGACAAAGAGTAGAAACTGCATTTCAGATACGAACACCTCAGACTTGAGCAAACTAGAAAAGGTAGGGTTATATATGACCAATTTGGCTAAAAGAGAGGTTGCAATGGCAGCTAGGTGGTGCAGTGAGTAAGAGCACCGGCCCGGAGTCGGGAGGACCCAGGATTGGTTCTGGCATCAGAAAATAAGCACCCACACATAAACAATGACTAGCTGTGTAACCTTGAGCAAGTTACTTAACCCCAATTGTTTAAAAGAGAGACACAGAGAGAGAGAGACAGAGACAGAGAGACAGAGAGAGAGATAGGTTGCATGTAGGAGTGAAATAGTGGGAGATAAGCCTGGAAAGTTACAAAAGGACAAGGAGAATCTGAATGCCAGGCTCAAGTGAAACTTTATACTATAGCCAGTAGGGAGACACTGAAGATTTTTAAGCAGGACTGTGATAATTAGGGGATAGAAAGGAAAGAGACGAGAAGCAGAGATGCTAATTAGAAAGCTGATGCAGTAGTCCAGGTGAGAGTCAAGAAGGGCTTAAACTAAGGTAAGAGGTAAGAGGCTGAGTGGAGAGATGGAGATGGATTCGAGAGATGTTGTGGAAGTAGGACAGGGAAGACTTGACAACTCTTTGGATATTGTGGTTGAAAGAGGAAAGAGTCAAGGATGTTTTTAGGAATGTGAACCTGGAGGACTCTAAGGATTGAGCTGACACCACCAACGGAAATAGAATCATTTGAAAGAAAGATATAACCCTAGCTGGAGCCCCAGCACCCACAGAACTACACAGAGAAGCTAACCTCCCGCTGAGGAGAACCCAGCAGCCCTACAGGGAGCGGCGAGTAGCGGGCAGCACAGCACTCTGGGAGCTGAGCCCAGGCCCCCATGAGCCAAGGTTTTAGCCCTAGGGTGGCTGGGCCAGCAGCCAGCTGGAGGGACCCCAGAACACCAGCAGCTGTGGCGATTCCAGATTTACCAGAACAGATATGCCTAGGACAAAGTGAGAGGTTAGTGTCCTATGGACTTTGGGACCAGTATTTGGGGAATGCGTGGCTTCCTCCCCGGGGGCGAAAAGCTGATAGCCTCCTGAAAAAGATCCCAAAAAGAAAACTCCCAGGAATATTATAGCCAGGTTCCAGAATCCCCAGATCAAGGAGAAAATGCTATAAGCAGCAAGGAAGAAACAATTTCAATACTGTGGAAACACAATCAGAATAGCCCACGACCTGGCAGCTTCTACACTGAGGGATCAAAGGGCATGGAATATGATATTTCAGAGGGCAAAAGAGCTGGGATTGAAGCCAAGGGTCACCTACCCAGCAAAACTGAGTATCTTGTTTCAGGGGAAAATATGGTTATTCAGTGGAATAGAGGACTTTCAAGCATTCTTGAGGAAAAAACCAGAGTTGAATAAAAAATCTGACATTCAGACACAAGAAGCAAGAGATGCTTGAGAAGGTAATCAAGGAAAAGAAATCAGAAGGAACTTATCAAAGTTGAACTATTTACATTCCTACATGCAAAAACAATAACTGATGAAACCTTTCTCATTATGAAAATAATTGAAGATGGGTATATGGGCATATGTTTACAGGTATACATGGATAGAGGGCACCAGTTGAATTTGATGGGAAGGAATGATTCTTAAGGGGTAAAGTTAAGAGATGAGAGAGGAAAGTGGCAAGAGGAGATGGGGACAGACAGGGTAGGGTGGACTATCTCATGTAGAAGAGGCAAGGGGAAGTAGTTGCAGGGGAGGGGAAGAACAGGAAGGCAAAAAGGCAAAACCATATTCTCATTGAAGTTGGCTCAGGGAGAGAATCACATACATACTAAATGGGATATCTCACCCTGCAGGAGAGTAGGGGAAAGGGAGATGAAAGGGGGGGAGGATGGAGGGGAGGGGATTCAGAGGGAGGGGAGGTTGGAAGTACCCACTATCAAAGAGGGACAGGATCAAAGTAGGGAATGGACCAGGTGGGAGGTGAGATGGATGGGAGGGAAATATAAGCAGTCTTTTACAATATATCTACTATGGTCATGTTTTGCATAGCTATACATGTACAACACATACTGAATTGCTTATCTTCTCAGAGGGAGTAGGTGACAGGGGAGGAAGGGAATGGATCTGAAAATCGAAGTTTTAAAATTAAATGTTTCATAAGATGTCCAGGCATTGGGGCTCAGAGATTCACCTTGCCCTAATGGCAAAGTCAAAGGGGATATGGGAGAAGATATGGGAGAGAGCAGATTGGATGAGGGGATATCTAGTGGGACTGCTATTCTGGGGTGGTGGGTAGGGAAAAAATGGGGGAAAAAATTGTAACTCAAAATCTGTTGGAAATGAATGATGTAAACCAGAAGTTAATAAAGCATTTGTTTAATTAAAAAAAAAGATATAAGCCTAACTTACACATTTCTACAAAAATGTTATAGAAATAATCGATATACACATCAAGGACTTCCTTGATGAAGGTAAGAAAGGGTACAGGCAAACTTTGATGAATAATATTCTACAGTGGACCACATCTTTACAATTTAAAAATTGGCTGAAAGGCACAGCAAATACAAGATCCCACTGTAGTTATACTTTGACTTTTAGAAAAGCATTTGGTTCTGTAGATCAAAAGCCTTAAAAACTCTCCTCAACTGAGGTATATGATTTTGACATAAGTATAGTAGACAAGATTCCGGGAAAATATTTAAAAGAAAACTTTGCTTAATGAGCCTATAATTATGAAGTGAAGCAAAAAAGGAAGACATATGCTCAACAAAGATATTTCCAAATCATGAAGGATGTCCAATGCTGTCCATATTGAAGAGGGACTTACTATAGATGGCAAAATTATCCAAATGCACCTGTTGGCCAATGATATTATAATAACTTCATCAAACCCCAAAACACTGCAGAGTAGCCTGGAAGAGATCTATAATCACCTGTAAGAGATTGTGTTAACTATCCACACAGGAAAAAGCAAAAGAAGAATGCCTACTGTAGAAATGATGATATGTATTGGTCAGCTATTTATAGATCTTCTCAATCAGTACATCTATCTTGGACAATACAAGCAGACAAGGAAGTCAGCTTTCCTATTCTACACGATGAACTTTGTAGGAGTAAAAATTAAAGGGGTTGATTCTTATCCTTCCTGTGACAAGTGTGTTTATCTTTCCTTTGCTATCATGGAAGCATTAGGATCATAGAACCTTAGATATCTATTTCAACCCTTTCATTTGATAGATAAAATAACTGAATCCCCGAGAGGTTAAGTAATTTGCCCAAGGTCACTCAGAGTAATTGAACTAGTATCACAATCCAGGACTGACCATTTTAATTCTCAGGCCCCAAAATCTTTAGTGGCACCCTATATGGATCTCCAAGATAAGATAACTATAAATTTTGGTCTGGCATTTGAACTATTTCACAATGTCTCCAATCTCTCTGTACCAATCAAAGTCTTACACATGACTCATCATTATATATTCTATATTTCAACTAAACTGACCTGCTCATTGATCCCCCACAACATTCCACTTCCTCCCTCTGTGCCTTTATATAGGCTGTCCCCTATTACTCTTCTTGTCTCCCTCTCTTGGAACCTCTAGTTCCCCTTCAAGGGCAGTTCATGTGCCACCTCCTTCACAAGGCATACCTTGATTTCCCCAAATATTACTTTCTCACACATACACACTCACACTCTCTCTCTCTCTCTCTCTCTCTCTCTCTCTCTCTCCTCTTGTAATTACTTTGAATTTATTTTGTATATTTATTTGTAGTTACTTATCTATGGTCATGCTGTTTGCTCTCTCCTCCTAGTAGAATATAAATTCCTTGAACTTGGGACTTTCTTCATTTTGTTTTTGTATCCCCCACACAGTGTCTGGAATATAGTGGATGCTTAATGAATTCTTCTGAATTAAACAGAATTAAGGGGAATAGACTGCATTACCTTTGGTGAGCTTCTTGTTTCTTTTAATGAACCCAAGCTTCTTCCTGAAACAATTATCTTTTTAATACTAATATTAAGCAAGTGGTTAGTGTGAACAGGATGTAATACATTAAAAATAAGAAATTATGCAGAAGCAAGATAAAGGATATCATCAGAGAAATATATACCTGGAAAAAAAAAAGACAAGATCAAAGTCATCTAGTGAACATGACAACCGATGGAAAACCCACATGCTTCACTGAAATCTACATAATGTCAAAAGAAACACTGTTGGGTGGACCCCCTGTGGTAGATTTATGGGAGGATATGAATAAGAGAGGCACAGGATAGGTAGACACTGGATAGTTTGCAAATAAGCAAACTGAAAGGTGTACTCATATTGATGGGCTCACATACAGAGCCATGGTATTCCCAGGGATATACTTTTTAGGAAAAAAAATTAGAAGACAGCAGAAAGAGAAAATGAAGAAGTTATTTTTCTGGAACTTATGTAAATAAAATGTTCTTTCCCCTCACCTGACTTTACGTCCCTTCACCTTCCCCATTCTCAAAGTTCATCAGCCTTCTGCTTTCACCTCAGTCTCAAAATTTAAAAAAAAATGCTTTATGGATTTTTTTTATATCACTATGATTCAAAATGTCACTCCCATATACACCAACAATTGAATTCTCCATTATAACAAAGGATAGTCATGCTTATAAATCAAGCCATTTGCCATGTCTGAAAATGTATGCCTTGCACTGTACCCAAAGAATTGAGCTTGTTTCGTCATCTGTCCTCTAAAGTTACAAAAGGTCACTACATTTATTAGGGGAATCTCTCAAAGTTGCTTTCCTTTACATTATTATAGGAATTATCATTTGCTTCTCTGCCCAACCCAGACCACATCATGGTCAGTCATTTCATTGTTGTCTTATCTAATACCCTACAATGCCTTACATACATGACCTTCTACCATGTCTTTCATGTCAATTGTTCACCCTGGGTCATTCCCATTATTCACTTTCTCTGTTCCTGTAGAAAGCTGCAAAAAAACCAAGTTGACTTGGATGACTATAAATCTAAACTATCTTAACTCACTGGGTTCTCAAAGCTCCCATGCAATTCGTTTTTATTTTGTTAACTCCCTGTAATATTCCTCATTATGGCTGTTCCAAATCTTTTCCACATTCTTAAAGTCCCTAGTTTCATTCACTCATCTGCCACTTTGCTAAGGAGACAGGAACTATCTGGTATGAATTAATTCCCGAGGCTGTCCTTCATACCTCAAAACCTCATTACTATAGCCATCTTTTTGTCATTCATTTTTGTCTGAGGAAGACTTGTCCTTCCTCTTAAGACTAACCTTCAATCTCTCCCACTTCACTGACTCTCACTCAGGTGACAGTCATAAACACACTGGCAAAGAATTGGAAATTAAGGGGATGCCCATCAAGTGGGGAATGGCCAAACAAGTTATGGCATATGAATGTAATGAAATACTATTGCACCATAAGAAACGAAGAGCAGATGGACTTCATATCTACCTGGAGAGGCTTATATGAACTGATGCTGAGTGAGAAGAGCAAAACCAGGAAAAATTTGTACACCATTAGAGATACAATGTATGTGTGATGACCAACTCTGATAGACTGGACTCTTCTCAGAAATGCAGGGCTACAAGTAAACTCCAAAAGACTCATGATGGAGAGAGATGTCTACATTCAGAGAAAGAACCAGAAAGAACAGAGTTTGAATGCAGATTGAAGCAAATTACCTGCTCTCTTTCTCTTTCTTGTTTGGTTTGGTTTCCTCTTTCCCATTGTTCATTCCATCCCTTACAATCCTTCTTTTCAACCTGACCAATGTCTAATGTGAAAGTATCTGAAGATCCTATACCTGATTATATGCTGCCACGGGGAAAGGGGGAGGAGGGGGCTAGTGTGGAGGGGGAGAAAATTTGAAACTCAAAGAACCCGGGAACTGAATCTTGTAAACTCAAAGTAAACAAACAAATTTAAAAAAAAAAAACAAAAAAAAACAACACTCAGGTAACATACTCAGGTATCCCTAGCCAACAAGCACAACTATAATTTGCCACCATCTTTCTTCCCTTTATTGCAAAATGCTGGAAGGGAATCATACATGTAGTTTTTCTCTACTTCTTGTCACTGGTTCATTCAGGCCCCTGCCATCTTATTTCTATACCTAATACTTTGCTAGAAATGTTTTCTCAAAGGTAATCAATGATCACCTAGATCAATTTCAGATAGCCAATATGTATCAGAGGGGGACTTCCTGGCTTTAAGTTGGACTCTCTACTAGGCTAGGAGATCTCATTGAGAGTCGACCCATGGATAGATTTCAGGGGGGTCTGTGAACTTGGATGGGAAAAAAAATTACATTTTTATTTTCACTAACTGCTAAGTAAAAATTAGCATTTCCATTAATTATGATTTTTTTTAAAAATCCATTATTATAAGAAGGAATCCATAAACTTCCCCAGACTGCCAGTGGGGTTACAAAAATGGTTAAGAACCTTTGTACTATGCCATGCTTCCTCTCATTTAATGCAATGCCAATCAAAATATCAATGATTTCTCATACCATATACCTCAGGGAATTCCAGTCAATGAATTAATTAATTAAAAGTATTTATTATGTATTTACTCTGTGTCAAGCACTAGAGCTATAAATACAAAAGCTAAACAATTTTTGCAAACTTCAAGGAGCACCCTACCCTAGACTTTGGCTAGTAAAGATTACAGCCATGATCACAGCAACCAGACATAAAAAGAAATATTTTTTGTTTTCCTTTTTTTGTTTGTTTGTTTGTTTGTTTTCCTATTTTATGTTTTCCTTTTTTTTCTTTTTGTTTTTTTGTCTTGAATGAATATAAAAAGGAAATACTATAATAAAAATGTTCACTAGGAGGTAAGCCTGAGTACTTATGAAAACAGGCCCACAGCTCATTTTCACTGTCTTTTATTTAAATTTTAGACCAGTGATCCTGTTTTGTGAACACAACAAGTTGAGGACTTTGTTTTATCTCATAACGGTTTCAAAACTTAAAGTCATGTTTGTAGCAGGATTTTGAAAACATTCTTATTTCCTTTTTTAAATAGATTACTTTACGGTTAATAATGAAGCAAAACAAGAGGGTCCTGCCCAGCCTCTCTGGGATTGTTAATGATGTAAATTTAGTCCCTAATTTTTTTATTATTTTTGTCTGGTGTCTCAGATAATTGTTGCTGCACAAAAATATGGCATATAGAGAATGATGTTAAGAAGTGAGGTAACCAAGCACACACACACACACACACACACACACACACACACACACACACACACACACGCTGTTAATGGTATTGAATGCTTGTTTCAAGACCCCTTCCCCTCCTGTGAGTAGTTACCTCCAAGCCGTCGCCCCGTTTCTTTCCCCTTCTCCTCTCTCCCCATCAGTTAAGTTTCTATCTACTTTGGGTTTCTTTGTGCAGTTGGAGGGCAGTTCATACACCCTAACACTACCCGGCACCCCCAACTATCAGGAACCTCAATTTTCAGGAGAGATGCCTGTCCTGTGCTTGGATAGTCAGTCAATTCCAGACATAAAAAGAAATATAACAGACTTAATGACTGAATAAAGGAATGAATAAATAAATAAATAAACAAATGGTATATATAGGTGTGGTTCAAACTCCAGTGCAAAGCAGGGTCTTACTCCCAATGTCTACCCCAGCCTGTAGAGGAGTCACCAGGATTGAAATCGCAGGCTAAAGAAGTCTAAAATTCTGCTTCTCTGAATCCAAGCAGTTTTTCAAGTTTTGGTTTATAGGGGCGGATTCCAACAGCATTCTACTTTGCTCAGAACTAAACCCTTATCAGGAACTTGCAGAATACAGACCAGCAATGGATCAGTAAAGCAGTAAAAGCTTGCAGGTCCCTAGGCTGTTCCTAAAATCCTGAAATAACACAATACTCAATACCCCAAGAAAGCACCAACATGACCAGCTCAGATGTTTCCAGTAGAAGTACTACAGAGCCCAGTCCTAACATCTAGTCTGAAGTCAAGAAGAAGGCTGGAAGAATGAGCAAACAAAAAAGAACCCCATGATAATGAGCTATTATGATGACAGGGAAGTTCAACACAAAAACATTGATCAAAAAGAATGACTCCAAAGCATCTACAAGCATTGCCTAACAGAAACAAATGGCTTGGACACAATATCTACTAGAATCCTAGAAGAGATGAAGCAAGAATTTTTTAAAAGAGTTAAAAAAATGTTTTTTATAAATAAAATCATAAAGCTTGAAGAAAAAATTGGAAAAGAAATGAGAGCTACAGAAGAATAGAAAGAAAATTAATAGTCAGGCACAGAAGTACAAAACCTTGCCCAAGCAACAAACTCTGAAAATTCAAATGGACCAATAGAAGTCAATGACTCTGTGAGGCAGCAAGAAATATTAAAAGAGTCAAAAGGCTAAAAAAATTGAAGAAAACATTAGGTATCTTTCATAATAAAAACAACTAACCAGGAAAACAGATGAAGAAGAAATAATCGAAGAATCAATGGACCACAACCAAGAGCCTAGACATTATATTTGAAGAAATTTTAGAAGAAAACTTCCCAGATCTCTTTGAACCAGAGGGCAAAGTAGAAATAGAAAGAATACACTAGTAACCTCCTAAAAGAAGCCCCCAAATGAAAAATCCTAGCAATATCATAGACAAACTCCAAAACTTCTGTCAAAGCAAAATACTGCAACCAGAAATTCATTCAATTACCAAGTACAGTCAGAATCACAATTTCACACTATAAAGTAGTGAAGAACTTGGAATGATATTCCAGAAAGCAAAGGATATGGGCTTACAATAAAAAATAACTTACCCAGTAAAACTACAGGGGAAAAGTGGACCTGTAATGAAACAGAGGATTTTCAGGCATTCCTGATAAAAAGACTAGAGCTCCAGAGAAATGTACAAACACATGAATGAAGAGAAACATTAAATGTAAGCATCAGTGAACAATGATCAAGGATTAAATGAGGATAAACTCTTATATTCAAATATAGGGAGATGATACATACCCATATCCCCTCTGATCCCTATCACCATTAGGGTCCATAGAGGGAATCCAATTGGAGGAGGCCAGGAAGTAGCTGAGTTATATCTTGAAGATCTTAGGAAAGAGTGGAAAGAGAGGGGAAGAGGAAGGTAGAGAAAGGAGAGGGAAGGGAAAGGAAAGTTAAGGAAAATTATCTCACATAATGAGGGTGCACAAGTAGACATCTATATAGTCAAGAAGGAGGAAGTGAAGGGAACAGCTGACACATGAACCTCCCTCTCATCTGATCTAGTCAAAAGAAGGAAGAACACACATACATACATACATACACACACACACACACACACACACACTCAAACTCACATACAGAGTTGGGTACAGAAATATATTCACTCAATGGGATCATAGCAGGGAAAGTGAAAAAGAAGTAAGGGGAATTCGAAAGAAGGTAAATTAAGAGAAGGATTAGTTCTAAGCAAAACATCTAAGGATGTACAAAAATATAGCTCAAAAATTTTTGAGACAACAAAGAATGGATTCTGAGGGTGTTCCAGTAAAATAGATAATGTCAGGCAGCTAGGTGGTGTAGTGAATAGAGCACCAGCCCTGGAGTCAGGAGGACCTGAGTTCAAATCCCCACCTCAGACACTTAACACAAAAACTAGCCATGTGACCTTGGGCAAGTCACTTAACCCCAACTGCCCTCCAAAAAGCAAAAAAAAAAAAAAAAGCTAATGCCTTCAGTCCCAAACTATTTTGTATATATTTGGAAGGCCTTTCCTATTTGTGCACTGCTTACCTGACATCACAGATTCATACTAAAAAAACTTTATGAATGTAACTAAAATGGGAGAGCCTTCTACTGGAAAAGTATGCTGGCTTGGCATCAGAACATCTATACTGAGGAGACCGTGTCAATGTAATGAACATGGTAAAGTATTCTGTGTGGATGCACAGCTTAAGCAATACCAGAGAATTCACCTTATGAGCAAAATGAGTGATAAGTCCTCTGCCAGGACAAATATTACACTCAACATCAGACATTCAGACCAAAGGGAGAAATATGTGATGAACCACAGTTATGGAAATCAAACCTTTGTTTCTTTCAATACACACACACACACACAATTTAAATTTCAGAAACAACAGTGGCAGCCATGTGGGTCCAGAAAGAATTTTTTTTTTGTCCTCTAAAAACAGCTGTGAGCTTTTGAAAGATTCATACCTACACATGCACCAACTTTCACATTTGTGTAGTCCTAATATATTTTTCCAGTCCCTGACTCTGTTTAACGTTTGGTTTGTGAGCCACTTCCTCCAGGGAGTCTTTCCTGGTCCCCTCACTCAGTTTGTGCCATCCATTCTAAGGTCCATCTACTCGCTATTCATCTCGTATTCTAATAGAAATAGAAATTAAAATATTCTAATTTTTACATGTTATCCTTCCCATTAGAATGTAAGTTTCTTTTTTTTTTTTGAGGGGGGAAGGCAGGGCAATTGAGGATAAATGACTTGCCCATGGTCACATGGCTAGTAAGTATTAAGTGTCTGAGGCCACATTTGAACTCAGGTCCTCCTGACTCCAGGGCGGTTACTCTATTCACTGAGCCACCTAGCAGCCCTAAGAATGTAAGTTTCTTGATGGCAGGATCTGTTTTGCTTTTTCTTTATATTCTCAGCATATAGTAAAGTGCTTAGCACATAGCAAAAATTAAATAAATGTTGCTTGTTTGATTAAATATTTATGCTGTGAACATTTTAACATGTACTTGCTGTATTCCCCATCAGCATGTCAGCAAGGATGGTTTCAGTCTTTGTACTTGCAACCCCAGAGCCTGGCACATAGCAAGTGCTTAAGAAATGCTCGTTGACTGATTAACTGGTTGATGAAAATGAGAAAAAGTGGAAGAAACCAAATCAGTAACTAAGGAACGATCAACAGTGTAACTAAGGACTCAAGAAGACGAGTCTTCCTGACTTCAGGCCCTAGGCTCTATCCTCTTCACCATGTAGCTACCCTACCCATACTCAAACCATTTTGCATTACTACATGAAAGACAGAGTCCCTTCCTCCAATAACTACAGCGTGATCCCCTAGATGGCCAAAGTCTGCTAAAATGTGAGAAAGGCCATAAGATCTGTGCAAGACCATTCTTCAATACCAGTCAACCTCTACTAATTCAGATCCCCATACTAGGACCTCCCCTTTCATGGGTCTGGACTTCTCTAGGCCCTTGGCTACCAGATGGACACAGTCACTCACACCTCTTCAATAAGTAAAAAAGTACCATCTATAATCTTTCCAGTAATATAGGGGATCACCAGGCCTTACCATCTACTATGCCAACAGATTCTAAGAACCACTGGGCCTTTCCAACTGCCCTGAAGCTGAACTCTCTTGTATGTGTTGATTCCCCCAATTAGAATGTGAGCTCTCTGACAGCAGGAACCATCTGGCTTTTTCTATTTATATTCCCAGCATTTATTATTGTGCTTGGCACAAAGAAAGCACCCAATAAATGCTTTTCATTTTAGGAGGAAGTTACATGTATAGAGTGCTGGGCCTAGAGAAAGAAGACTCAAGTTCAGATTCTGCTTCAAACACTTAGCAGCTGTGTACCTCTGGGCAAGTCACTTAACCTCTCTCAGTCTCAGTTTCCTCATGTGTAACAATACCTATGTCAAAGGATGATTGTGAGGATTTAAGGAAATAAAATAAAGTGCTTTGCAAACTATGTCCACTATCATTATTTTCCATCCCATTCTATTTTTCTTAATTCAATTCAATAATCATTTATCAGTATGCTGACTTCCAACATAATTATTATGGGGAAAATATTCTTTCAAGTTGCCCAACTTGGAAGGAAGGCTGGACTAGAGAAAATGAATGAATTAGTATAAAACTATCAACTTTTGGAAAAATAAGTTCTGAAAGTATGTCTCACAGAAGTATCATTTTCAGATATTAAAGACAAGTGTATTCTTTTATACAATATCTGGTTGAGAAGTACTAAAGAAGAATATTTCCTGAATCACTGAGTTGGGATTTCTAGTATGAGATTGGACAAAAAAATAGGCCCTTCAGAAATGGCAAAATATTACTCAGTTTGGCCTCCAAAAACAATGAGCATCATTTCTGAAGACCATAAATATCCTATAGTGAATTACATTAAAACCTATAGAAAAAATCATGACTTCAGAGGACCAACAGTATGATCAAGCAGAGAAACAGTGATATAGGTGTAGAATAAAGCATGCATTTTTCAGATAAGGCCAATATATTGATTGGTTTGCTTAATTATACTTTGTTACAGTGAAAAATTCTATTGGGGAAGAGGTTATAAAGAAATGAAAAATGAAAAAAATTTCATATATTCCTCCATTCCCCAACAAAAATTACCACACTGGGAAGTTGCTATCCAAAGACCACATGAACAAAAAAGACAACTCCCTTTCTCGCAAAAATACAAAATGTTTACCTTATTTTTTTCTCTTGTTCAGTCATTTCTGTTGTGTCTGACTTCATGACTGAACTTGGGGTTTTCTTGGCAAAGATACTAGTATGGTTCGCTATTCCCTTCTGCAGCTCATTTTATAGATGAGGAAACTGAGACAAACAGGATTAAGTGATTTGGCCAGGGTCATACAGCTGGTTAAGTGTCAGAGGTCAAATCTGAACTCAAGTAGATGATTCTTCATGACTCCAGGCCTAGTACTCTATCTACTGCACCACCTAGCTGCCCAGGTTACCATATTTTACAGACTGCCAATAGACGTCAAGCCTTTCTTCTGGGCTCTCCTTTCTCACTATGTTCTGACTTTGTAATATCAGTTACTCGCTTAGGATTTCAATTAACATATTTATACAGATAATTTATACATCTACATACTCATCCCCTATTTCTCTTGAACTCCAGTCCCACACCATCAATTGCCTTTATATAGACAGCTTCACCTAGATTTTTCATTAGCCTTAACATAACTAAAATTGATTATCTTTACCCTAAAACCTGCCCCTCCTACCAAATGGTACAGACATGCAGATTTGCAACTTCAAGTCATCTTTGACACTTCTCTCCCTTCATATCCAATCAGTTGTCAAATCATGTCACCTCTATGCCCACATGTCGCTTAGCATCAGCATCAATTCCCTTCTCCCTATTTCACATGACCATTACCCTCACTGAAACACTCATCACCTCTTTGTTCATTTTGATCAATCAATAAACATTTTAACTGCCTACCTGGTGCCAGTCCCTGTGCTAGGCACTAGGGATACAAAAAAGCAAAAGACAGTCCCTGACCTCAAGAAGCTTACAATTTAATGAGGGAGACAACATGCAAATATATACAAAGAAAGCTATATATGGGATAAATCAGAAAGAATTACCACTGAAAAGGTATTAGAATTAAGAAGAGTTGGATAAGGCTTCTTGCAGAAGGTAGGATTTTAGTTGTGGCTTAAAAGAAGCCAAGGAGGTCAGTAGTTGGAGTGAAAAAGGTAGAGCATTCCTGGCATGAGGGAGAATACCTGGTGCCAAGAGAGAAGGAATGTCTTATTTGTGGAACACCCAAGAGGCCAGTCGTCCTGGATCAAAAAGTATGTGTCAGGGAATAAGGTGTAAGAAGACTGGGTAGGAGAGAACTATGTTTTGAAGGTCTTTGAATATCAAACAGTGCATTTTGCATTTGTTCCTGGAAACAAGAGGAAGCCAATAGAGTTTATTAAGTAGGACAGTGATATGATTGGACCTTCACTTTAGGAAAATCGTTTGAGTGGCTGAATGGAGGATAGATTAGAGTGGAGAAACTTTTGAGGCAGGCAGACCCACCAGAAAGCTACTGCAAATAATCAAGGTCTCAAGTGATAGGCAGCTAGATGGTGAAGTGGATAGAGTGCCAGGTCTAGAGCCAGGAAGACTCATCTTTCTGAGTTCAAATCTGGCCTCAAAAAGTCACTAGCTCTATGACCCTAGGCAAGTCACTTAACACTATCTGCCTCAGTTTCCTTATCTATAAAGTGAGCTGATGAAGGAAATAGCAAACCACTTTGCCAAGAAAAGCCCAAATGTGATCACAAAGAGCCAGACCCAACTGAACTAGACAATAACAACAATGAGATGATGAGGGCCTGTACTAGAGCAGTGACAGTGTCAAGAGGAAAAGATGGAGAGTACATATGAGGGATGTTGCAAAGGTGAAAATAACAGGCCTTGGCAACAGGTTGGACATGGGGGGCTAAGAGATGTAAGAAATCCAAGCCAAGATAAGTCCTAGGTTGTGAGCCTGGGGAACTAAGAGAATGGTGTTGCCTTCTACAATAATAGGCAAGGGGGTGAGGAGGAGGATTTAAGAGGAAAGATAATGAGTTGTTTTAGACATCTTGAGTTTAAGATGTCCAACTGGATATCCAATTCAAGATGTCTGAAATGCAGTTGGACACGTATGATTAGAGAGGTGAGCATACAGACTGAGCGGGAAAGGTAGATTTGAGAAGCATCACTTAATCTATGGAAGCTGATGAGATCAGCAAGTGAAGTCATATAGGAGATAAGAACCCAGGACAGAACCCTGAGGGATGCCTATGGATAAGGGGTGTGACCTGGAAGGAGGATCAGTGGGATAGGCAGGAGGAAAACCAGGAGAGAATGGTGTCCCAAAAACCTAGAAGACAATACCAAGGAAGAGAGAGTGATAAACAGCGTTAAAGGCTGCAGAGAGGACAAGAAAAATGAGGATTGAGGGAAAGGTCACTGGACTTGGCAACTAAGAGATCATTAATATTTTTGGAGATAGCAGTTTCATTGAAATGATTGAGCCAGAAGCTAGATTGTAAGAGATTAAGATGAAAGTCAGAGGAGAGAAAGTGCAAGCACCTAAAGTAGATGGGTTTTTTTGAGGAGTTTAGCTACAAAGGGTCAAAGATATATAGAATGATAATTCGCAAGGGTAGAAGAATCAAGAGAATGTTTTTGTTTTTTTGTTTTTTGTTTTTTTTCAGAATGGGAGATACATGGGCATGTTTGTAGGCAGTAGGGAAAAAGCCAGTAGACAGGGAAAGATTAAAAACAGGTGTTAGAAGATGACAGAGAGGGCAATCTATTGGAAGAGAAGAGATAGAATGGAATCACTTGAACAATTAGAGGGGTTTAGCCTCAGTAAGGAATAAGGTCACTTCATCATATGAGAGGCTGAGAAAGAAAGAATGGAAGTGACAGGAAATGAGGAAAAGGAAAGAAGAAGTTAATGTGAGTGGCCTCAATTTTTTCTGTAAAATGTGAGTCAAAGTAAGAGGGCTAAGGAGGGATGAAAAGGTTTAAAAGAGCCCCTGTGTAGAGTGGGATAGTGAGCTGATAAAGGAAGTATAATAGGATTGCCTAGCATGACTAAAGACCCAGTGAGGTTGTATAGTATAAAATTTTAGTGGGCCCAGTCATAAAGGTTTTGTGATTTTCTCCACCTTCCTTCAGTAGTATGTGTACAGGACTGAAGGTGACAAATGGTGGGGGTGATCCAAGGCTGAGGTTTGGCTGGGAATAATCAGTGATATGATAAGGGTACTAGAGATTCCAGAAAGGAGAACAGTGTAGGGTAGAATTGGTTCATCAAGGAGTCAAGAGTAGGAAAAGAAAGAACCTAGTGAAGGGGAAATGGCCTGAGGGGTCAAGGGATTGGAGATCACAGTGTAAATAAAGAGTAGAGTTGTATAAATAGTAGAGTTGTATAAGGGAAGGCAGAGAGAGAGGTAAAAAGCCCAGAGAAGGGGATTTCAGAATTCTTGAATGAGAAAGTGGTACATCTGTGGTGTACATACTGGATGATGGCAAGATCAAAGGTATGGACATATTTATGTATGGCTGAGGAATAGCTCATAAGAGGTGAGCAGGTTAAGGAACTGAGTAGTTAGGGTATTTGAAAGAGAATCAATATGTATCTTGAAGTCTTCTCTGAGCACAGATGTAGGGGAGATTAGAAAAATTATAAGTCAGGGATCAAACTCATTTAGGAAGAAAAGTAATGATCTGGAGGTTGGTAGACAATAGCTACACAGATTTTGATTGGTTGGTAGATATGAATAGCATGAACCTCAAAGGAAGAAAGGTTACTGAGTGATGGAGAAAGAGAGAGAACCTAGAAGGGGCAATGGGAAACAAGGGGTGAAGGTGCAGCCAATACTGGAAAAAGTGGTCAGAGAGACTGTATCATCAGGAGGAAGCCAAGTTTCAGCAAGAGCTAGCAAATGGAAGGAGTGGGAGAGGAATAGATTTAAAATGAAGGGAAGTTTGTTGTCTATGGAACATGTATTCTAGAGAGCACAGTGGAAGGGATAGGAGGAATCAGGATGAAACTGGAGTGGGAAGATTGAGAGGGATGGTAATGAACCTAAGGGATCCCTAATTGGTTTTTACTGCTTATAGGTTAAAATACCAGTTGGTCTCTCCCCTCTAACCACAAACCTATGAAACTAATATACCATAAACAATTAACAAACATCTCAGTGTCTATCATGTATTTGACAATGTGATAGGCCCTAAAAATACAAAGACCAAAACGAAACAGTCCTTGCCTTCAAGGAGCTTATACTTTTTATGGAAAGAAAACATGAATACATACAAGTAACAATTAAAATAAAGACAAAGTAATTTGAGGGGGGATGTAAAAAGGTCTTATGTAGGAGATGACTTGAGATGAGTGTTGAAATAGAGATTTTAAGAGGCAGAAGTGTTGACTGAATGCATTATGGGCATGGGGGACAAAGCCCATGGCACAGACAGAAGACGAAATATAAATGTGTAAATAACAAGGTAGTCAGTTTGGGAAGGGAAAACTAAGTTGGTGCTTTTATAGGTACAGAATAAAACATATTTTAGACATAGCCAATGAGTTCATTTGTTTTGCTTGCCTGTACTTATCTGTTACAAGATGGAGTAGGGACAGAAATTGAAAATGAGTGATTGTTTTTAAAGTATCATTAAAATGTTTAAAAAGAAACAAAGAAAAAGAAAACAATCTTAAGTCACAGTGACACTTAAGTGACACAGGCCATGTCATTTCCCTGAATTTTCAATAACTCCTTAATGTCTTTAAGATAAAACACAAAACCCTCAATCTGGCATTTACAACCCTCCATAAACCAACCTAACTTTCCTGACCTCATGGACACAAAGAACATATGGATTAATCATGACAATATTTTCACTGTGAAGATAAAGATGTGATCTTCTAACTACCAGGAAATAAAAAGACACAAATGCTATTTTTGACTAAAAAGGATTCCAGAAATGGCAATAATTTCAGCAATGAGCTATCTTTATGTTGTAACATCTCAAATGTAAGTTTCCCTTCATGTTGTAAGGCAATTTAGCATAGTGGGAAGAGTGCTAGGTTTGAAGTCAGGAGAGACCTAGATTCAAATCTCAGGTCCAACATTTACTAACTGTGTAAACTTGGGCAAATTACTTCATTTGAGACTCAGTTTTCTAATCTGCAAAATGGGAATAATATTTGTACTACTTATGTCACAGGAGTAAGTTATTTATAATACTTGAAGCAATATATAAATCTGAGTTATTACTCATTTCACATATAAAGTTCACCAGAGAGAAGGTCTAATTTATATCCAAGAAATAGGTTGGTTCCTTTAGAACCATTTCAAACTACTATTCATTTATTATTTTCATCTCTAGTGCTGACATTATCTCAAGTGTGAACAATTCATAGTTCTCTGAAGTATGTGCATATTCTGTTCTCCATACATGTATTATCCATCAAAGTATAAAGTAAAGAATCAAATTAGCACATATGGACAAAGATGAGGAATATGCCCAACACTGAGCTTTTCAAAAAAAAGATGAAAGTTAGAATGACACTACCAACAAAGCTACATTGAACAAGTACCAGAATATGGGGCTACACAGAACATGTTGCTGCATGGCACTTGAGTAACATTCTGCCAGTGGGGATGCCCACTCTTCCTAGAAAGAATCCATATGACACGAAAATGCTGACTTCTCCACAAAAATTGTTAAAAAAAAAAAAGGACCCACAAGAATGACAACAGAAATTTTAAAGTGGATTACTGCCCACCAAGACACTAAAAGCAATGCTTCTTGCCCATCAGTTGATTAGCATTTTTTATGTACCCCTAATTCAGAATAAGGAAGCTCCCTATCATTTTAAAAAATCAAGCCACCTCTTACCTGTATATTTTATTTACATGAGACTATGAATGTTGCTTTCAAAATGATTCAAAAAGCTCAGGGGTTTCCTCCAACAAGTTGAATCCAAGATGGAACCCAAAACCTTTCTCTCAGCAAGGCAATATTCCCAGATAATAATGCAACAAATGAGCCAACATTTGGAACTTCTCAGAGAAAATGAACATTCCAGATGGAAACTGAAAGATGTTTTAAACAACTTATGGCCCTCAAACACAGATTATCGATTTCTTCAATTGGTATAACTATATACAGTCATTAAGTAGAATTTCATTTTGCTCTATCAGATTATTGGTCAGTTGACAGGCAACAACAAATAGATTCAGGTTTACCTTATGTATAGCACAATATATTGAAAGGTAAGTAATTTTCTTTCTTTTTTTTTTTTTTGGAGGGGGAAGGCAGGGCAATTGGGGTTGACTTGCCCAAGGTCACAGGGCTAGTAAGTGATAATTGTCTGAGGATGCATTTGAACTCAAGTCCTCTTTACTCCAGGGCCAGTGCTCTATTCACTGCGCCACCTACCTGCCCTGTTTAAGTGATTTTCAAAAAGAGTAATTTTATTCTCCATCATTTTAAACTAACTATTCAAAGAGATCAAGGGGGTATTTTGGAGTCAAGTTGGCAAAATAAGGCAACAAAGGCAACAGCTACATCTTCAAATCCTTAATAGGACAAAAAAAAAAGAGAGCACTACAATTTACTAAAGAAATTGAGAACATAATAGATTTGTAAATCATTACTCAGAGACATACATACATATGCTCAGAATAAAGTGTTTGTTTAATGCACTAGCACGTGTATGAGGTTATACGTTAAAGCAAATGGGTAGACTGAATTACAGCAGGCAAAGACAACCTTGTGTTCACAAAGCCTAAAAATTATAACTACTTATTTCCTACATAGATTCTAAATGGATAACCAATTTTAACCAAACAAATACTCTACAATGACAAAACTTCCAATTCACAATAGATTTTAAAATCTATTTCTTTTTTTAAAAAGCTCTCTACCAGAATCACTTAATTCCTCACAGACCTGCAACTATCTCAGAAAAGGGAAATAAGTTAAAAATTGCTTTTTGAAAGTCAGGAAACATCATTACTAGAATAGCTGCACTTTTACCAAAGCATTAGATCAATAGAGGCAGCTATGTGTCACAGTATATAGAGCACTGAGTCTGAAATCAGAGTTCCAGTCAGACTTCAGACACTTACTAGCTATATGATTCTGGACAAATAACTTAACCTTTGTCTGCCTCAGTTTCCTTAATTGTACTTTATAAATGGAATAGCACTTACTTCCCAGGATTGTTGTGAAAATCAAAGGAGATAATATTTGTAAAGAGCTTGGTATAATGCCCAACACAGAGCAGGTGCTTAAAAAATGCTTGTTCTCTCCCTCAATACCTCAAGAGATCTGTTGTCCCCTAAAGGACCACAAGTGGTCTTTTCTCAGTTGATAAAGCCACAACTCCCACTAAACCATAACCCAGGCTCCACAATGAGACACTGGCCCAAAATCAATTTAGAAGGAGACACAAAAAAGCCAGCTGAACTCACATAATATTACTTTAAGATCTAGCTTCAAAATGCTTACTAGCTTTGTGATCCTGGACAAGTCACTTAACCTCTCTCTGCCTCAGCTTTCTCACTGTAAAATGAGGATAACAAATCCTACTCCACAGTGTTGTGAGGACCAAATGAAATAACATTTGTAAAGTGCTCAGCACAGTGTCTGGCATGTGGCAGGTGCTCTATGAATGTTTATTCCCTTCCCCTTTCATCAGGAGAGTTTCTCTTTTAATATGAGAATCCACACACAGAAATGCATTTTCAAATCCTTAGCCCACAAATTCTGATTAGGTGGTGTCTCAAGGCAAGTAGTGCAGCTACTTTGGAACAAATTTTGAAAAGTCAAATTTGAGGGGCCACTAGGTGGCAAAGTGAATAGAGCACAGGCCCTGGAGTCAGAAGGACCAGAATTCAAATCCAGCCTCAGACACTTAACACAAAACACTAGCCAGCGTGACCCTGGGCAAATTACTTAACTCCAATTGCCCTCCCAAAAAAGCAAAAAATAACAAAAAAATAAAATTTGGAAAAATCAAAATTTGGAACTTGCAAATGTCCTGTGAAACAGCCTGTCAAAGGACAAATTATGGGATACAACCATTATATTTCCGATGTTGATAACCTACTGTGAAAGTTACCCTGTGAAATGAAAATGATAATCAGCATGATTCAAAGTTGCCTTCTCAAAGATAAATGATGGGAAAAAGAAGTTTCATGTCCTTCTGCCTGCAAAGAATTTTCAACAATGATTGTCTAGAAAATCTGAACTGAAAAATCTGAACAATGACAGCCGGGCGATGTGAAGACAGATTTTTAAATTAAAGTTTGGGTTCTGAAGAATCAAAAAGAAATCTATATAGAGACTGAAACCCCTGGAATTCATGGATACACAGTGGCCAGTTCTGATCGTCATCCTTCAATAACAAACAATGGCTGCATCAGTGAACAAAAATTATGAGTCATTCAACTCCAGAACAAAGGAGGAAAGAAAACAGTCAAATACCATCCTCAGAAAGAGGCTTTCAAATACTTAAGAGAAATGAGTTATAATATCTTATTTTAATTTGGGACACAAAGGTTAGCATTCTGTTTTCCACCCAAGTTCATCCTCCAATTTATAATTAGTAATTCTTCCCACCCCTACATCTCATCAAGAGCTCTAATCCTTCAATCTACATTCACCATTCACCATTCATTTCCCTATCAATCCTCCAATATATTTCTCCCCAGTTGGCTTTCGGGGCTTCAGTGACTCCAACAGGTTTTGAATTATCCACTCCACTCTGAGGTCAATTCGGTGTGTACCAAGATGCCCATTCTGCACATTTCCTCCTGCCTAGGTCTTGGGCCATCGCCCAAGACTACCCCAGCCTCCACAACCTATCTTAGCATTGCCCTCACTAACAACTCCAGATTCCTCTTTTCCACAGCAGGATGGCTATCATCTCCCTTCGCAGTGCCTCCGAACCACTTTATGGAGAGACGACTTTCCTTTGACCCAGCAGAGCCCCTAAGAACTTTGTGCTGGGACCGAACCTCTCCAGAACCGAGTCCCGGTGGCCTGCATCCATCCCGGCCTCTCCATTTCCCTCCACCCCCCAGGTCCTAAGTACGCGGGGTCCCTAGAAACCACCCCCGCTTCTCCCCACATAGGAGACGCCAGAGCCCCTGTGCCCCGTCCCCCCTCCTCAAATCTCGCCCCCGCCCCCACTATCTGGGGAGCCCAAGATGGGCCGCCACCCCGGTCCCCCCCACCCCGGTCCCGCAGAACCCCCGATAAGCCCAGTCCCTGCGGCCCGCGGTGACCCGTCCCGGGAGGCCCCATCTCACCTCCCCGCGCCGGAGCTGAGCAGTTCCCGGCCGGGCTGGGCCGCGCCTGGCCAGGCCGGGACGGGTGAGCCGGGTAGAGCTGGGCCGGGCCGGGCCGAGCCGTAGCGCACGGAGCTGCTCGGGCCGCGGAGGGCGGCGAGGGGCAGCGGCGGCGGCGGGGGAAGGCCCGCCGGGCCCGGGCGCTGCTGGCTAGCTCCCTCCGGCCGCGCGGCGCCTCTCCTCAGTCGGCGGCGCTCGCAGCCTCCGCTCGGGGTCCGCGCCAGAAAGCTTCCCCCTCCCGGCCGGCGTGACCGCCAGGGCCCCCCGGGCGGGAAACAGGAACCTCCGACAGGAAGGTTCCGCTGAGGAAACCCAGCGCTCCCCCGCCAGGGGAGAGAAGGCTAAGAAAGGGAGGGGGGAGGGCCGAAGAGAACGTGACGAGGAGTGGGCTCCAAGGGCCCGCGGGAGCGGCCAGGCCGGGGGCGCAGAGCCGCGTGCCGCGGCTCGGGGGGGGGGCCGCCTCCCCGCCTCGGCCCCCGAGCGGGGCCTCGAGCCTATTCCCCAGCGCCCAGCGCGGCGATCCCGGCTCGGGATGGCGGCGGCGGCGGCGCTAACAATAGTCCACATTGCTGGACTCGAGGACGGCCAGCCTGAGCCGCGGGGGTGGGGGCACCCCCAGACCCACGTCCGCGCCGGGCGGGGAGCCTCCTGAGGCTCGGCATGCGTGCGTGTGTACATGGGTATTTGTTAAACTAGACACGCGGAGTAAACTGAGGCTCCGCAGTGCGCGTGTGTACATGTGTATTGGTTAAAATGTAGACCCGCGGAGTAAACTGAGGCTCTGCACTGTGTACGTGTACACACAGATGTAATTCATATATGTATACATATATATACCAAGAGTTTTTCACCAACTGATACTATTTTCAGGAGAATATTTGCAATCTGTTAACCACTACGTGGGGGAAAAATGCTCCAAATCACAATTTAAAGAGACCTACAAATTAAAACAATATTCAGGGTGCCCCTTACACAACGACCTGGCAACTGTAATGGAAAAATGGAAATGTCGGATGTTGGAAGGACTATGGAAAGACCGGCACCCTAATACTCTTGGTGGAAATGTAAATATCTCGAACTTTTCCAGAAAACTTATGGAATTTGGAGGATAAAATCACTAAACTGGTAATACTCTTTGACTGAAAAATCTCCCTAGGCATAATACGAGAGGAGAAAGGTCCCCTGTATACCAAAATATGAACAACAGAACTTTATGAAGTGGCAAAGAATTGTAGACAAAGTAGGCTCCTATCAGTTGGTGAAAAAGCTACCAGGGGTGATGAACCTGCAGCCTGGAGGGCACGAGTGGCCCTTTAGGTCATCGAATTAGGCCTTCTGACTGAATGCAAATTTCACAGAACAAATCCCCATAATAAAAGGATTTATTCTGTAAAACCCAAGGACCCAAGGGCCATGTGGGGCCTAAAGGCTGTAGGTTCCCCACCCCTGCTAAATAGTTATATGAATGGAATGGAATATTAATGGGCCAGGAGATACCAACCAATCAACAAGCATATATTTAGTGCTTGCTATGCAAGGCACTGAGCTAAACATGGAAGATTAAAAAAAAAAATGAATAAAAATTGTCTCTTTTCCTTAAGAAGCTAATAGGGAAGGCAACATGTCGAGATCAGGACATACAGGTTAGATAATAACCTCAGAAGGAGAGGGAAATCTCCTAAAGACTTGGTGCTCCTACCAAGTCTTAAAGGAACACAGAGATTCCAAGAGGAAAAGCATTTCAGGAACAGAGAACAGTGCAGAGACACCTGTAGGGTTTGAAATGGTGTGAATAAGCAGCATCAAGTAAGCCAGTTCCTATAGCTGAACTATAGTGTTTGGAAGAACATAAGGGTGGATATATAGGAAGGGGCTGGTTGTAAAGAGCTTCAGTGCCAAACAAAGGGTTTATATTTGATCCTGGACATAACAGGGACCCAGTAAAGTTTATTGAGTTGAACGGATAAAGTCAGGCCTAAATTACTTTGGCACCTGAGTAAACAGGTAGACTGGAGTGGAGAGAGACTTGAGACAAGAGATAAACCAATTAGAAAGCTGTTGCAATAATCCAGGCAAGAGGTGAGGAGGTTTTGGACTAAAGTAATGTATCAGTGAGAGGAGAGGGCAAGAGATAATTATTATAAAGTGATTACAAGATTTAGCAACTCCACTAGAGTAAACAAGGGATAATCATTGAGAGTGATTGAGAATTGATGGGAGCTTTCCCCTTTCACTGGCAGGTTGTTGAAGAGGTTACCCACTAAGAAGGTTAGGGTTGCTCTGGAGACCCCAAAATACCAACATGCGGGGTCCTGCCTAATGAATTCAACTTGAGTCTTCTCAGCCAAAGAAAAGTAAAATTTATTAAAAGTTTGCTTGCATTAGATACAGAGTAAGTCTGGTACCTTGTCCTGCCAGGTGATCTTCAGAATCTTCCTAAGACAATTCAAATGGAAGCTGTTCATTTTCTTGGCATTGAGCTCTTGGACTGTCCAGGTTTCACAGGCATACAACAATGAGGTCATCACAATGGCTCTGTAGACCTAATACCTCTTCTCTCCTGTACTTGAACTTTCCTTTGGAGCCTCCCAAACACTGAGCTAGCTCTGGCAATGCATGCATCAACTTCATTATCAATGTGCACATCCCTATTAAGTGTACTGCCAAGGTAAGTGAACTTATCCACAACGTTCAGAACTTCTCCACTTGCTGTAACCGATGGCTCCACATATGGATGGTGTGGTAGTGGCTGATGGAGCACTTATGTTTTCTTCGTGTTAATTGTTAGGCCAAAATTAGCACAAGCAGCAAAGAATTGATCCATACTTAGTTGCATCTCAACTTCAGAGGCTGAATCCAAATTTCACAGTCAAAGGGCCACACCTGAGGACTTAGAAGGTCATGGGTGGCCTCAAAGCTACAAGTTCCCCACCCCTGGCTCTAGGCTAAAGATGAGAAGCACCTGAAGTAGGGTACTCCTACTGGAGAGAGTGAGAGGGATACAAAGGATCTGGAGAGAGAAGTGACAAGATTTGGCTAATGAGGCTTGTGGGTGGAGTAAAAATGATTTAAAGAATGACAAGGTTACCTACCGGGATGACTGGAAAGATGGTAGTATCCTCAAGGAGGAGAAATAATGAGTTCTGTTCTGGACTTGCTGAGTCTGGGAGGCCTAAAGGACAGTCAGTTCAAAACGTCTAATAGGCAGTTATTTATATATGGATTGGAACTTGATAGACTAAGCACCTCTTTTTAAATCAAACAACCTCACCCTTACAAAAGGAAAGGAGGAGAGGAAAAATGTCAAAGTGTTGTTAGATGAAAAGAAAGGAAAAAGGAGGGATTCATGGTGAATGGCCTCTGTTTTCTCAGTGAAGTATGAGATGAGGTCTTTAGTTGTGGCAGGGAGGGATGGAAGGTAGTGTGGGAGTTTGAAGGAAAATAGAGAAAGGTTTAAACAGCTACATGGAGAATAGAGTAGAGAATTAATTAGAGAAAAGTAAAATAGCCTTCCTGCAATGAGGGTCCAGTTGAGATTAGATAATACAAATTTGTAGTGTCCCCAGACAGCAGTGATAAGACTTTCTCCAGCTCTTTTCTGCAGCACAGGAAAAGCAGAAGAGGCAGATGGTAGAAGTAATGAAGCATTGAGGTTTGGCAAAAAGTGGGCCAAGAAGACAAGGAAAAAAGGTTTCTAGAGTAGAGATGGCACAGTGAATAGAGCACTGGCCCTGGAATCAGGAGGACCTGAGTTCAAATCCAGCCTCAGATATTTGACATGCTTATTAGCTGTGTGATCTTGGGCAAGTCCCTTAACCCCAATTGCCCTGCCTTCCCCCCTCCAAAAAATTAAATTAAACTAAATTTTGAAAAAAGAGTAGAAGACTATAGAGAGTTGAACAGGTCAAATAAAAAGTCATGAGTAGCAAGGGGGTGGACATCAAATGGGAGTAGAGATAATGGCAAGAAATTCCTGAGGAAGAGAGGCAAGAGTATGCCAGTAAATGCTGAACAACCAGCTTGGGGGTGGTGGTGGCAGCAAAGAATGTATGCATGACATACTTTCAAGTTTAATCCCTACTATTAATATTTTCTCTATCACTCTCTTAAGTCTAAACAAGGAACAAAACAAACTATCAAGCCCTTATTTGTAGCATGTCAATTTAAATTTAACAACCAGCTCTCAAGAACCAGTCTGAACAGGTTTCAGCACATTTCTGTTCTAAATGAAGAAATAAAATTTGAGAGTTTTTCATTATGGAAGCAGAACCAGTGACATAAGGGGAACCAGAATTTCTCACAATTGCAGTCATTTTATACTCGGCCACAAGAATGGTACAACAGCAGCAGGGGAAGCTTATATGTATTTCTATGCTGTGTCCATAACACTTAGTTCAGTTTTAAGCTTTCGTAACTTCAAAAATCTAAATACCATAAACTTCCCCCCAAAAAAACCCTACATAATTTGAAATTTATTTACATTTCTTTTACATTCATTTGGTTCTGCAAATTTGAGTCATGTTTCTAAATTTTAGTTTTAACAAGATGAAGTATTCACACACATACACAAGTTATTTGCAACAGTGTCTGGATGATATTTTTCTCAAACTGGTGGATATGTGGGGGAGGTCCTCTTTGTGGTGACCTCAGTCACTTCATCTATTTCCCTTAGACTTTTTCTTGAGGGAGGGGGGATAGGATATCCCATGATAACTGTCATGTATATATCAAAACCTCATTTTCTGGATAATCTTTAAGTTAGCATTATAGATGCAGTCCTTTCAGTCACTAAGCAAAAGCTGATGAAAGATTTTTACAAAGTAAAAATTGACTAGAGCAATGTATAACAAAAGATGTTACATTTTAATAAGGAACGTGTAGATATTTTAAAATTGTAAATAATTAATGCTTCAAATGTTGCCTTTTTGTAAGTGTTGCATTTATATAGTTCTAAAGTTGTAAAATCTTAAAACTGCACTTTTGGGACTATTGTGTATAGCACTTTAAGGACCAAAAAGTGCTTTCTTCCCAACAATCCTATGAGGTAAACAATTGAAGTATTTATTATCATCCCTATTTTACAAATGGAAACACTGAGGCTTAGAGAGATTAAGTGAATCTTTACAGTAATAGCTAGTATCTGGGATTCAGATACAGTTTCTTTGACTCCAAAGTCCTCTTTGTAAGTATTATGCTTTTCCCCTAAAATAACAAAACATTTAACTGATGTTGGCAGTAGAGAGGGCCAATGAATATACAATGATTGATTACTGGGAATAAGTTTTCCTTTAAAAAAGAAACAAAACAATTCTTTGCCCCACCATATTACTACATCTATATACTTGCCACAGTTGCCTTTAGTTACTCTCCATCTAATACTTGTACCTAATGGTCATCATCATTGACAATGCTTTATTCAAGTTTCTATTCAAGAGGTCTGTGCTCTATTAAAATAAGCTAATGGTCTTTTCCACTGAATTCCTTTGATTCTTAAAAATATTTCAGCAAGAGTTTTTTGTTTGCTTGCTCCTTTTTAAAATTTTATTTTTTTAGATTTTACAAAGAAATATTTGTTTCAAAGATAGATCAAGAACCTTGTATAGTCCTTTAAGGATCAAAAGGTGCTTTCATCACATCAATCTTATGAGGTAGACAGTTAAAGTACTATTACCCCATTTTACAAATAAGGAAACTGAGAAATAGTCATAGAAATAGAGAAACTGATTTGTGTAAGATTGTAAATTGGTTGTCTTTTTAGAAGAGAAAATAAAGATTTTTCAGGAATTGCAAAAGATTAGGACTTCTCAATTCAATTACATAAACATGAGGCAAGGTGTGGAGGCTTGATACAAAGCTACAAAATGACAACTTCTCCCCTCAAGAAGTTAACATTCTATTAGGGATGATACAATATATAAACTAATAAGCTTAAAATGTGTAATAATGCAAGGGAAGAGGTAATGGGGGGTGGGGGGAAGCAAAGGCGAAATCTAGACAAAGTGTTCTGGTTAAAACTAAGAAGGAAAGGAAAAGATTAGCTGAGGAGACTTGGGAAATTCTGCAAAATTTAGGTCACAAGTAAACTAAGTCTTGAAAGAAGGGAAGGATTCCAGAAAGGTGAAGATAAGGAAAGAATGCATTCCAGACATCAGGGGAACGGCCCACGTGACAGCAGGAGACAACATGTCAAGTTTAGCAAACAGCTAACAGTACAAATTGGCTGGAATGTAGGGCAACTTAAAGAGAAAGGGCAGAATGTGGATTAAGAGGGGAAGGGAAGGTTGGAGCCATATTGTGGGAAGCATTAAATGACAAGCTTAGGAGACTATATTTCATCCTAGTGGCCTAGAGAGCCAGCCAAGTATTTTGAGCAGCAGAATGAGTAGGTCTGTCCTGTGCCTTAGAAATATTATAATGGCAATTGTGAAGATGATAGATTGATGAGGGAAGATTTAAAGCAGCAAAAACAATTAGGAAGCTATTTATAATATAGGCCATTCCCCATACAGGCCATTCCATATCCTGACCTATAAATTTGCATTAGTGCTCCTGCCAAGCCTGGAATCCAGTCCCACCTCACCTCCACCTTTGGATTCCCTAGTTTCAGAATTCAGCTGGTTTTCCCTTCTGAAGTCATAAAAATAGTCCTGGAATTAGAGTTAGAGGTACTGGGCTCAAATCTCAGCTCCCACATTTATTGCCTGTGTTGAATAATTTCTCTTAGAGCTTTAGTTTTCCCATCACTAAAACAAGAAGCTTGAATTAAATTTATTTGATTGTCCTTTCTAGTTTTAAATCTAAAATCTTTTAATAAACTTGAGAGGCTGAGATAATCAAGGGAATTTTTTTTTAAAGCAGAGACCTGAGTATATTTGTAGGCAACAAAAGAGCCAGCAAGAGAGAATGATCAATGGGGCAATCTCTCAAAAGAGACAGGAGATAAAGGGTACAACCAGGAGGAAGGGGTGGGTCAGTAGTTTCAAAAGTTCCAGAAAAATCAAAGAGGATAAAGACTGAGAAATGTTGATCAGATTTAGCAATTAAAAGGTCACTGTCACTTTTTAAAAGTACAGTTTCATTTTCAGTAGAGTGGCAGAGTTAGAAGCCAGAGGACAGAGAATATGGAATAAAGTGGTAAGGAAATGGATGCAGTGGGTGTAGACCACCAGTGGGGTCAAATTCAAACAGAAACCAAAGCTACTAAACTGTACATAAGGATTCCTAAGGATATTGACTTAGAACTACATAATAATATTATCTATGTTCTATTGTATTCTTATTTTTCTTGTTAAATATTTCTCAATTACATTTTAATCTCATTTAGCCAACTGGGAGTCTTGCCAGCTGCAATGCAGTCCATGGCTGCATTTTTCACAGCTCTGGCATGGACAACTTTTTCTAGGAGTTCAGTACAGTGAAAAGAAAGCAGACTAAGTTATAAAAGAGGCTGTGTGGCACAATGGTGCCTACTAGTGGTAGGTCTTAGAAGTAAAAGTCTCAGAGTTAAGTCCTGGCTCAGACACTTAGCTGAATGATTTAGGGCAAGACATTTATCCTCTCTGAGGCTCCACCTTCTTCATCTATAAGGGGGAAAGGAAAATACCTGCAAGTGCTATGTAAATGTGATGTTGTTATACTCACATAAGAGGTAAATAAATACAATCACAAAAGTGTCAAGAAACTCTGGATTCATTGATTTGGTGCCTCTTCTCCTAGGCTGAAGTTATTCAAACTTTGATCTTTAACTATTAAGTACAAGCCAATAGAAAATGTCTCCAAATTAAGACAAGATCCAAAAGAGGAACTGGAAAGAAAACCTGAATATTCTGAGGACTTCTTTGGTTTTCCCTAAAAATAAAAAAGAACAAACATATTCCCACCATAAAACCATCTCACCCCTGCCCAGTTTTCTTCCAGGCCTTCACATTTCTAAATACACCGAAAAATGAAATGTATGTAATATGGTAGAAAGAGCTCTGGATTTCAAATCAGAAGATATCTGTCCCAGTCATAATTGTATTCCTTATTAGTCAAGTCCCTTCCTACTCGGGTCTCCTTTTCCCCATCTATAAAATGAAGGGGTTGGAATAGATAATTTCTAAGTTCCCTTATAATGCTGACCTTCTATCCCATTTTACCCTAGGAACCAATCAATATATATATACCACATTTTCTATTTCTTAGGCTAACTATGACTTTAAACCCCAAATAGTGCTTTAAAAAATATATCAAATATGTAGGAGGGATCATCAAGTGAACTCTGAGTAGAGATGAGCTTGTACTCTGGCTCCTTGCTAAGAAATGTGTATGTGTATGACTGATCAGCTCCTGGTTAGTCCTCATATGACTTGGGACTGTATCAAAAATGATTGGCAAAAAAAGTCAGAACCAAGCCACCCCTCAGTAGGGCATAAAGAACTGTGGGAAAGCCCCACCTCCCTCTCTTGGAGGGAGAACAAAGCCACTGGTGTTCTTTTGGGATATGTGCAGACCAGCACTCAATTGGATTCCCAGAAAGGCAGGGGAGGATATTTCTCTCCTTTTTGCTTTCTCCTCTCTCCTCCCTGCCACCAAATGCCATGACACCTGCAGTCATCACATGATAATAACAATTAAAATGTGCTTGCCTAGGTGAGCCTGAAGTGGGACTTCAAGCCCTAACCAGCACTTCTGCTTTGTAATTCCTATCCCAATACAGGCCACAGACCAAGTATCCTGAGGGATGGCCATTTTCAGACTTGGCAGCTAACTTATGAGTTTAAGGGGTTAAGAGTTGGTGGCCCAATCAGAAGTGAGTTCAACAACCTCTTGGAGGAGATGAGTGCTTCCAGGTAGGTGCTACAGTTATGAAAGGGCCAAGAAGGCCCAGGTCATGTCTGACTGGTCAGAAGATCTGGACTTGTGAGTTGTTCATACATTACAGATCCAAGGTAAATGTGAAGTATCTGTTTATCAGTCCAAAAAAGTTGTATTTGCCTTCCAGGAGAGGGTAAAAAGAAGGATGAGTTACAGTTCTATATTTAAATTATATGTCAGTGTACTCTTACATATTTTAAACATTTCCTTCGGAAATAAATAGCTGTCCTATGCCTGATGTCGGTACCTTTTCTAGAGGGAACCTTACTAATCCCATTTAGGGGAGACCTTAAATATAATCCATACCGAAGTTTTATTTGAGAGCTGGCTACCAATCCTAGAAGGATACCTTCCCTAAGCCTACTGCCCCTACTGAATGCCTTAGTCAGAGTTTATCCCAGACCTTTGGCCTGGTCCCATTGGAGAGTAGATATAACCCTTAATTCTTCCCTGGGATAGAAGCTGCCTTTTGCTGCCTGATCTTCCCAGGACTCTTAGACAAAAATGTCCATCTGAAGCTGAGGTCCAGGCCTTGAACCTGTACTTCCTTGCGGGCCTCATACCTAGAAGAAGTGATATTGGGCCCAAGTCTTCCTTAATTTGTGCCATGTCTTTGGTTCATATCTTGGGACCCCTCCTCTTCTCTGGGCCTCAGTTTCTAGACTTTGAGGCAGGATGATATAGTAGATAAGTACTATAGTACTACTAAGTAGATAAAGAATTGTGCCTAGGAGGCTTGGTTTAAATCCTACCTCAGATACTTAATAGTTATGTGACTCTGGGCAAATCATTGGCTTAGATTAGATTTCTATGCCTCAGTTTACTCATCTATAAAAAGAAGAAGCTCAAATGGATATTTTCTAAGCACCCTAAATCAATCTAAGTATTCTCAGTCAATGGTTTTAGGCATCAGGCTATCCGAAGACCAAACTTGTCGTGTCTAAGTATAGAGCCTGAATCCCTCTTGTGGAAAGGGGCCCACAGACCTACGTATCTACTTTAAAAAACCTCTCCCATTCTTTGCATGGCCTCAACAAGTCCAGAAATTTTACTTCTCTAATCCTTCCCCCTACTCCAAATCTTCTCCTAGGAATCAGAGATCAAACATTTGCATCTCAACAGGAGTTTCAATCATTGGGTTAACCCTCTAGGGGTATTTGCATTTCTAAATCTAATTACTTTTTTGGGAATGAAAGGCTCCATTCCAATTACAGGGATTTTGGAAGGCTTGGGATGTTGGCCCCTGCCTTCTCACTTACCAGCAGAGAAAGAAGCATTCTGTCACCCTTCAGGATCCTTTCTTGGATACTCTTGAGATACCAGAAGGGTCAGAGCACCTTAAAGATGATGGAAGGACTATTCAATAGTTTTTAGACTATTAAGCAAAGCTATCTTCAGAGTACAAGAAAATAATGGAATCTCTTGGGTCCTCTAACATTATTTCACGGACCAGTCCTTGACTTAGGGAGGCAGCAAAAGGTGGGTGAATGAGGCAATGCCATTGCCAATGAGATAAAACACACTCAAGTACATACAATGGGCGTGGAATTCCCCTCCTTCTATCTTCACCAAGGCAACAGGGGTGGAACTCTGACTAGCATCCTAGCAACAACAACACTACCTTCTTTGAACACCCTTCCTGATGTTTCTTAGCTTTCATGGCCTGTCCTTTTCCCACAGTTACTTCTTTGGGGATTAAATAGTCTTAGAATATAGGAGCTGGAAAACTCCTCAGAGACCCTCTAAGTGCAGCGCAGTTCCTCAGTCTCAACTCAGGGCCTGCATCCTCTGTGAAGCTTTGCCCAATTGGCTAGCTTAAAAGTGATCTTTCTTACCTCTGACTTTTCAAAGCATTTTGTTTAGATATTTCTTTTGCACTAACCTTGTTCTCTTTTGTAACATCATGGGGGACCAGAGCTGATAGGGCAAAAGGAGTGAGCTTGACTGAGCTGAGCACAGAACTTTGTGAAATTAGAGTTGAGAGAGGGGCAATACCCATAATGGACTTGAGTCCTAGGAAGGTGTGTGGTTTGGGAAGTCTCCACCTCTGCATAAGCCACCAGAGAAACCTTTAACTCCAGATGTGGGAACTATGGAGAATCAGCTACAACTATGAAGCAATTCCTCAAGTGAACCAGATGACCAAGAAGGCAGAATCCAAGGGTCAATGGGAGAAAGGCAAGAGATGCTTAGCTCAGGCTCTTGAGAGTTTCTTGTCTAACTACTTGGGATAGTGTATGAACAAAACGAGGAGTACTCTAGAAAAACAAGGCCAGCTGTAAAGCTGCAGTCTAAGCAAAGTTCAAGCATAGGCAATCTCTCCACCTCCCTAGTCTAAGGTCACTGTGAAAAGCCTGGCCTTCAACAGCCCCCAGCCCACCCCATGAAGTGTCCTCAGGCAAAAGAAGCAGCTTTATTGCCCACATAACACTAATTTTAGGCACCTCCTATTTCCTCACATTGGGTTCATTAAAAAAAGAAAAATAATAAAATTCAGGAATCTCCAAATACAAACTTATAGAGTTAAGCACATGCCCTCAGGAAAATTATTTAAGGTAATAAATGAACTCTCATTTTATCTGGCTCCCCACCCCAATTTAGTACCACCCCCCTCCAAAAAAAAAGTCAAAATGATCAGAATGTCTCCTCTTTGAGTCTGAATAACCAACTCTCAGTCTTGCTGCAGACATTGATACCAGATACCAGACCAATACACATATGGTAGACCATGTAGCTTCTTTTAATAATAGGTACATTTGCATACAAATGAAAATAAGAGGGATTCATTCTTTCTTTTAGTTAATTTGGGTTGGGGAGAGTCTGGGAAAAGGAGATTAGCAATAATGATACCCTCTCCTCACAGAAATGGCTGTTGTAGTAACACTTAAAAATTCTCAAAAAGAAACATAAGGCAGTTCAGAGGAAGTGCAGACAAGCAGAACAGTTTCCAAAGTAATATGTAGAATTTCCAAGTCCTTTAAAAAACAAGTGGTATGGAATGAAGAGCCACAGTTTTATAGACCCTTCTTTTTATCTTTTCTGTATACATGGAAATGCTTTTTTTTTGGGGGGGGGGAGTTGTCTAAGTTCAAATTTTTTTAAAAATTAAAGAAAGCAAGTTGGATACTTTGGTTGGTGACAGAGAAAGGCTAGAATAAGCATTTTTCTCTTCCATTTCTGCTACCCACTGAATCAGAGGGAAAAGCAGGAAATGAATGTTTTATTGGCAAATTGGAAAAACTGCTTTCCCTAATGGAGGAATGTAAGAAAGAAAAGAGGAGTGCTCCTGGGTTAGTGCTTCTTAATAAAGTGTGGTTAACTTAAAGTTAGGTGCCTCAGAGTCACCACTTCAGCTCATACTCACATTTCTGGACTTTTATCCTCAGCTCCTCCTTGACTGTCCTGCTAAGCAGGAAGGGGTTCCAACAAATGTGTGTAACAGGGTTAGGGACATGTACATAGTGCTTTTCTTGGTGTCTTCCTATGTGATGATGCTAGGATGCCTTCTTTCAGGAAAGTCATGATGGAAGTACCCTGGAGAGACCACAGACCATGTATATACATTTTATAACAGATTCTGGTCAGCTAAAAATGTAATGAAGACAAGGCATTCAAAAAGGGTTACATCAGCCTCTACCATTTCCTTCTGGCTATCCTGCTTCTGATTGGACTCCTTTGCCTATGGTATCCATCGAGACACAACACTATCAAGGGCTTAGGTCCTTCTCCCTTTCTAAGTCATTTGGCCCTGAGAAACAAGCATCTCTTGACTTTTGTGTTTGTTCTTTCTCTTTCTAGGAAAAGGGATTGGAGCCTCTGATCAGGAGAATGAAAGTCTAGACTTCTAGTGTGTGAATTTTGCAACCAGTTCAACATTGGTTCCCAGAGGAGTAAGGGTCACTTCTTTGGGAGTGACCTTTGGTATCTGGCTCAGTGGTAGGAGAGAAGAAGACTCCTCTGGTAGTTATGCTGCATCTGGAGGTGAACTTGAATCCAGGCTTTGTGACTTTAAAATCTGGTGCTTTTCCTACCACATTTCTTCCTCTACTAAAGACCTCCAATGACAAAGAACTACTTCCCTCACAAGGAAGATCATTCTATTATTGGGCATCCCTAATCATTAAAAGTTCCTATTTGTATTAGATCAAAATCCAGTTCTTTGTCTAATGAGAATAATTAGGGTAGCCTCCTTGATCCGCTGTATGGGAACTATGGGAGTCATTCCATGGAACATGCATGGAAATGGCCCCATACAGGTACCAGTAGATGAGGGAAAGACACTATCTTTCTCTCCCAATGCCTTCCTTACTATCTCCATTACATTTGTAACCTGTTATCCTTACTTCTGCCTTCTAGGGCCAAGCAGGATGAATTCTGTTCCCTCTTTCATAGAAGAGCCCTTCAGATATCTGAAGATAGCAATTATGTTACTTCAATCCCTAAGGAGGGAGTTCTCAGAAAAAGGAGGACCGAGGAGACACATGTTATTTTTCTCTCTGCCTCCTTGCCTGTCTTCGTGTCTGCAGATTTTGTATCTTAGTAGTGGAGGATTTTGTTGAATTCAAATGGCAAAAGAAAAAAAAGAAAAAAAACTTAGAGTTTTCCATGGTCTGGCTATATGCTTGAGAGAACTCAGTACAGACCTTGGAGTCAAATTTCCTGAATTGCTCTTCTGTATCTTCACTGTCTGGTTGGGTGACTTTAACATTAGAACTGTCAAGGATTTGGTGTGTCCAACTGTAACGTGGAGGTTCATAAACATGAGAGGAACTCCTGAGCTTGAAACCATTGTGTAGATGAGGGAAAGACACTATCTTTCTTTCTCAATGCCTTCCTTACTTATTAGGCTGATCTCTCCCTTCCAGGAGATGGTACAACCTTCTGCCCAGCACAGGAGTACCTTCTATGGCTGTCCTGACAGGTAGCGATCCAACTTCTACATAGCCACTCAGTAGGAAACTCCTTCCCTTACTCAACAATTCTCTCCACTTTTGGACAGTTTTGATGGTTAGAAAGTCCTTTCTTAGACTGAACTAAATTAGTCTCTCTGAAACTTCAGTCTAGGGCACCAGGTTTTTCCCTCTGGGCCAAATAAAACACATCTAATTCCTCTATCTCATGGCAGACATTTGTAGACAGTCATCACATCCCCTTTAAGTCCCTTCTTTACTTCTGTAACTTCAGTCTTCCCAAGAGGTAGCATGCTATAGGGGAAGGAGGTCACTCAGAGGATTGAAAAAACAGTTTTAGAGTTGGAAGGAACCTTTAAGATTATTAATTCAGCCCCTCATTTTACTAACGAGGAAACTGCCAGTCAGTTAATAAGCATTTATTAGGTACCTACAATGTACCAGGTGCTATGGTAATAGTTGGGGATACAAGGAAAGGCAAAAGATGGTCCCTCTTCTCACAGAGCTCCATTTAATTGAGGAGACAACTTGCAAACAATAATATGTAAACAATAATAATATACAAATTATATATAATATATAAACAAGCTATATGTAGGAAAAATTGGAGATTATCAATGGAGAGAAGGCAAAGACTTCATAAAAGATGGGATTTTAGCTGAGACTTTAGGTAGGTGACTTGCCTAAAGCCTAACTGGTAGTAAAAAGTAGAGCTGGGATTTGAAGATGAGACCTGTGATCCTACATCCCAAGTTCTTTCTACTATACCAAGACTTGAATACTAGTCTTGATTACCACTAAGCAGCACTGTGGTGTTGAATAAGTCCTTCCCCAAACATGTAGTGTCATAGAAAGAGCATTGGATCTGAAGCCAGAGGACCCAGGTTCAAATCTTCCTTTGCAATGTTCTATCTTTGTGACTTAGGGTAAGACCTTCTCCTTAAAACCTCAGTTTCCTCACGTGAAAAATAAATTGACTGGCTGGTCTCCTTGTCTGGTTGTGCAACTTTTGCAAAGCAATTGTATTTCTTTTTTTTTTTTTTTTGGAGGGCAATTGGGGTTAAGTGACCTGCCCAAAGTCACACAGTTAGTAAGTGTGTCAAGTGTCTGAGGCTGGATTTGAACTTGGGTCCTCCTGACTCCAGGGCTGGTGCTCTATTCACTGCATCACCTAGCCACCCCATAAAGCTATTTGTATTTCAGTCCTCAAAAATGTATTCTCAAAGGTCCTTTCTAGCTGAAAATTCTAGGAACTGATGAATTCTGTTCTTCATATGATAGAAGTTCTAAACTTCTCATTTTGTTTCCTCAACAAGGAGCATTCTAGTTAATTATTTTCTCAAAGTGTTGTGTCCAGAGATGAACATGATACTTTAGATCTAGTATAACCAGGCCAGAGGACTGTCACATATCCTTTTCTCCCCACCCTGTCACCTCCACAATTTATCCAGAGTAGCTAGATGGTGCAGATGGAGAAAGCCCTGTACTCAGGGTCAAGAAAACCTGAGTTTGAATCCTGATCAGTCACTTATTAGCTGTGTGACCCTGGACAAGTTACTTAACCTCTGTTAGCCTCAGTTTCCTCAGATACAAAATGGGAATAATAATAGAACCTACTTCACAGGGTTGTTGTAAGGACAGATGAGATGACATATAAAGATTTTAGCAAACCTTTAAGCACTATTTAAATGCTAGCTATTATTATTAGCTATTATTTAACCTGACTTCCAGTCTGAAAGTTGCAAAACAACACCTGTCATCTCATTCAATGACAATATAATTTTAAAGAAGAAAACAGATCTTTCACAGATTGAATAATTAACTTTTTTTCAAATATAAATTCTGTTGTGATAAAAAATATTCAAATTGGGACGGCTAGGTGGCGCAGTAAGAGCCTCAGAGTTGGGATGACCCGGGATCAAATCCGGCCTCAGAAAATGAGCACCCACACATAAATAATAACTAGCCGTGTAACCTTGAGCAAGTTACTTAACCCCGATTGCTTTAAAAAAAAATTCAAATCCATTTAAAAGTATTACCAGATTTCCAATAGCTTTTTGTCATGATGCATTTTCTGAATCAACAAAAACTAATAGTACCAGTCTTCTCCTCTGGGGGGGGCCTTCATACTTGAAAAGGTTGAATGCTACTGATTCAGCCTAAGTTTGTTTTGTTTTTTTTTTAAAGCAGTTGGATCACCTACGTTCAATATTGAGCTTGTGGTCAGTTAAACTAAATTAAGCTAAGGGAAGGAAATACAAGGCAATTGTAAGATCCCTTAAATGACCCCCTCAGTCACAGTTCATAGAGACTCAAGTCACTCTCTCCTCAGAGCCCAAGACCCACTGTCTCCTCTGCTTACCTTAGGGAAGAGTTTTCTAATTGTAGGTCACAACCCCCAATGGGGGGAAAGGAGGAGAGACCCTCTGGAAGCAGGGAGATGCCTAAATAATGGACAAAAATGAATGGATATTTTCTAATACAATGCTTCTAAATAAACACATATACTTTTTCCAGTGAAAACAAAGTTCAAATCAAAGTCAACTAAAGCAAAACAAACATAAATTCATTCCAAATGAAGGTGAATGAAACAAGAATTATTTATTATTTTATGTGCAAACAAGGACATATCTGAATTAGTGCATATCAAATCTTGATACTGGAGTAATCTGCTTCTATCATCAGTCAGCATAGGCTCATGACATTTCTGCAAAATTTTTGCTCTAATGAGGTTTAAGTATCACCCTTAAAGAGTATGAGAGTTTATCACTATTTGGCAAACACTGCTGGGAAAACTGGAATACAGTATGGCAGAAACTGGGAATAGACCATTATCTAACACCATATACCAAAATCGTCTAAATGGGTGCATGATCTAGGTATAAAGGCTGATACTGTAAGCAATATGGGAAAGCAAGGAATAGTTTACCTGTCAGATTTATGGAGAGGGGAAGACTTTATGAACAAATAAGAATTAGCATTATAAAATGCAAAATGGATAATTTTGATTACATCAAATTGAAAAGCTTCTGTACAAACAAAGCCAATGTAACCAAGATTAAGAGGGAAGTGGGAAATTGGGAAAGAATTTTTACAACCTATGTCTCTGTTAAAGGACTCATTTCTAAAATATACAGAGAATTGAGTCAAATCTATAAGAATACAAGTCATTCCCCAATTGATAAATGGTCAAAGGATATGAACAAACAGTTTTCAGAGAAAGAAATTAAAGATATCTATAAGCATATGAAAAAAATGCCTTAAATCACTATTGATTAGAGAAATGCAAATCAAAACAACTCTGAGGTACCACATCTCACTGGCTAAGATGACAAAACAGGAAAATGACAAATGCTGGAGAGGATGTGGAAAAATAGGAACACTAATGCATTTCTGGTGGAGTTGTGAACTGATCCAACCATTCTGGAGAGCAATCTGGAATTATGCTCAAAGGCCTATAAATAATTTCATACCCTTTGACCCAGCAATACCACTTCTAGGGTTGTATCCCAAAGAGATCATAGAAATGGGAGGAAGAACCATATGTACACAAATATTTATAGCAGCTCTTTTTGTGTTGGCAAAGAATTGGAAATTAAGGGGTTGCCCATCAATTGGGGAATGGCTGAATAAGTTGTGGTATATGAATGTAATGGAATACTATTGTGCTATAAGAAATGAGGAGCAGATGAACTTTATCTTTACCTGGAGAGGCTTATACAAACTGATGCTGAGTGAGAAGAGTAGAACCAGGAGAAATTTGTACACAATTACAGATACAAAGTATATTTGATGACCAGCTTTGATAGACTGGACTATTCTCAGCAATGCAGGGTTATAAGTCAACCCCAAAAGACTCATGATGGAGAGAGATGTCTACATCCAGAGAAAGAACTAGAAAGAACTGTTTGAATCCAGATTGAAGCAAACTACCTGATCTTTTTCTTTTTCTTGTTTGGTTTTGTTTTCTCTTTCCCATTGTTCATTCCATCTGATACAATCCTTTATAACCTGACTAATGTCTAATGTGAAAGTATTTGAAGATCCTGTACTTGATTGTATGCCGTTGTGGGGGGAAGGGGAGGGAGGCAAAGAAAAGTTGAAACTCAAGGAATTGTGGAACTGAATCTTGTAAACTAAAAGTAAACAAACAAATTGATAAAGACCAAAAAAAAAAAAAAAAGAGTATGAGAGTTAAATACATATATGAATATGTACATGTGTGTTCACACCCTTGCCTAAACCTAGAAATATGAAAGTACTGGTTACATTGCTTCTTTCCTTGCTAATAATATTTATTTGGCTTTCGTCTGTTTCTTTTCCTTCATAAGTTTGTATATAAGATGCCCTCTTACCTTCATACTATTTCCTTTTTTTATATAGCACTTTATTTTTCCCAATTATATTTAAAGATAACTTTTAACATTCATTTAAAATTAGAATTTCAAATTTTCTCCCTTCCTTCCTCACCTCTCCCCTCCCTGAGACAGTAAGCAATGTGATATAGGTTACATATATGCGATTGCTTCATATTCTTTTCAAGGAATGACTTCTTTCTCTTGCTGAAAGTCCATCTTTTTAAAAATTTATGGTTAAATTCAGCTTAATAGAATATGCAATTTGAGGTGCAAACCAATCTTCGCCTTTTGGAATATCAAATTTCATTTTATCCTTTGATTTGTCATAAGCAAAGAGAAGTCTTAAGTAATGTGAATGTGAATGTGAACTTTTTCCTGGCTTCCTGTATCATTTGCTGTTTGACACTGTAGTTTTAAAATTTGACATCATGACATTTTCTGTAAGTTAAACATGGAGTTTCTTTCTTTTAGTTCTCTAAGGATTTTAGCAATCCATACTTTACCCTCTGTTGCTAATATTTCTGGGCAACTTCATTGCATGAATTCCACAAATAAGGGATACAAATAAGATTGAAAAAATCTAAACTCTCAAAGAAAAAAAATTTAAAGACAAATAAAAAAGTAGATAGTTTTGAGCAAATGATGAAAAAAAATCTCTCCAAAACAGGAGATTCTCTGAAAAATAGCATGGCAGATTCACATTCTAGTGTCCTGGATCATAGAATACAGAGAGAGGAGTAAGATATAAAAAGACTGAGTGTGAGGGTGTCTGGTTATGAAGAGCTTTAAAAGCCAAATAGAATTTATATTTGCTCCTAAAGAAAATGGGAAGTCACTGGAATTTGTTGAGGAAGAGGATGACCAGATCCGTGCTTTAAGAAAACCACTTTGGCAGGTGGGTAGGGGATGGAAGAGTGGGGAGAGACTTTATCAAAGGAGACTAATTAGAAAGCTATTGCAATAGTCCAGGTAATAAGGGCCAGTAAGAGTGTCTCAGCTGCTTGTGAGTGAAGAGAAGGGGATATATATGAGAGATGTTGCTAAGGCAGAAACAATAGGTAACAGTTTGGATACTTGGGGTGAGTGTGGGTGAAGAGATGCAGATCCAGAAAAGGATACTGAGGATTGGTCAGACAGGTGGGAAGAAGACTAGGAGAGAGCAGAGTTACAAAAAAACAAGAGAAGAGTCCATTTCCAGGGGCAGAAGGGGATTAACAATATCAAAAGTTTCAGGGAAGTCAACAAGGATGAGGACTAAGAAAAGGACATTTGATGTGGAAATTAAGATAGAAACTTGATTACTAAGAGAATAATTAAAAGAGTAACCTTGAGGAGTTAAGTTTCAGTTGAGTTATGAGATAGGAAGTCAGATTGCAGAGGATTTAGAATTGAATGAGAAATGGAGGCAGTAAAATGCAGAAATTTTTCATAAGGGGCTTGGTCAGGAAGGATAGAAGATATATAGGATGGCAGTAGTCGTGGATTTTTTTTTAACTGTAATAAGGCTGCCCCTACCCCAGGTAGAAAGAGGTATGGTAAGAAAGGAGACCAGAATAGACATCTCAAAAGTCTCTTCCTCCCTCCCCTCTTCTCCCAGAGATATTTTAGTTCCTGCCAGAAGGGGAAGCAAGAATTAGGGGTCAGAGGGTGATCATTCTGCTCTCCTCAGAGAGAGGAGATACTGGACTATAATTATGTTTATCTTCTCTCTTAAATATTATTAGTCTAGAAGATGTGATTTTTAGATTCAATCTAAACTACTAATCACTATTTTTTTGGGGAAAAAGAGAGACTCCAAGCTTTATATCCCAAGTTTGACTTCCTTCCTGAAAAATACAAGTTCCACCATAAACACTTAGCAAATAGCAAAAAACATCCATTTATCCAAATGAATAATGAAACAGAAATCAGAGAAAGTACACACATCAGGATATTTATCAGACAATACAGAGTGAGGAAGCTCTCCCACTGGAAGTGAGGTATCTCAACTCAATCAAGAGAGAGAGTCCCAGATCTCAACCAAAGGAGAAATTACCTGAAGTCTTAAGTGTAGCAAAGAGAGAATACAGATATGATTGAACATCTACATTGTCTTCTTCTTCCCAGAGTCTTTATCTCCCCATCAGAGACCTAAAGAGAGGTTAGCATTACCCATCTTCTTTTGAAATTGGAAGCCAGAAGAATCCAAAGAGACTGAAGAGAATGGGGATTTTTCTTCTTGCTCCTCTCACCAACTCCACCCCATCCCTAATGCAGGCATAGTACATGTATCTCCACTCCACCACTGAGGAGTTCCATACCAATAGATCAATAGCTTGAGTTACATAAAGATAAGGGACAAATAAATGTTTTTTTTTTTTTAAACAAAAACAAACTGTGAGGGGATCATGGATGAGTTGGGTCAACCAATGATCAAACATGGAGTCACTTCTCTCAACCCAGGCCTACCAATAAGCCATTCCCTACACAAACTTAAAACAGGATTCAGTAACTCAGCTTATATCTACTTTTACAATCTGCTAGGAAACTGATACTTAAGCCTTTTTAGAAAATAAAGCAGTCTGCAGTTCTACTAATTAGGAATTTTGCATTTTACCTTGTCCTGGTACTATCCAAACAACTCCAACTACATATCCAATTGATATAACATCTAGCTTAGGCCAACCCTCTTATCCAGTGACTGTCATTTTTGATGTAGAAGCTTTCTCTACGACCAACTAGCTCCCATTCATCAGACCCAGGATCTCTATAGCTCCAAAACTCTAGACCTGGCCTGGACACATGCCACACATCCAGGAAAGGAAACAATCAAAACAGGCAGCCAGGGGCCCAGATGCAAGCTCATATAGTGAATCTATATTCTAGGTCCTGGTGGAGTAGGTAGGGGAAAAAGCACAGGCCAATGTCCACCCTGGCAACAGGAAGTCCAGTATATTACTTGCCATCTGCAGAGTTAAAAGAAGAGAGAGACTAAATAAAGGAGCCAAATTGAAGGGTTGCTCCCTTTTTGTGAACTCACTTCAGGAGCTGAATATCACCTGCCACTAACAAGGGGCATCTATCACCTAAAAGTACAAACCCTTTAGCCATGATGAGTCATACATGGCCAGAAAGAGGTCCCTAGGTTCTCACAAGATTGATCAGGACCAGAAATGGCAAAACTCTGAGCATGCTTCTTTGGACAACCCTTATAGAACGAATCAACAATGCTATGCATGCAACAAGACAGAATTACGTAGTAAACTAAACTGAAGATATATAGTTTAAGTTTAGAGTTTTGGAAATTATCAAACAAAACAATGGTAAAAGTATATGCAAGACACTCTTCCTAAAAGCAATTATTTCCCATTTTAAGCTGATTGAAGGTGACTGAAGAAATACCTCTGTTAATTGGATTAAATAAAAGAGTATTCCCACTCTTGATTTGGTCACAAAAACAAGACAAACTCTCCCTATTGATTTTAGTTTCAAACAATTAAGATGCCTCTCTGAAATGTCTTCTATCCAAAGTAGACTAAGTAGATCTTTGATTAAATTGATACCAAGGAAATCAGATAACATCAACAATCATTTCTTAACTATATTGCCAAGCACTTTGTTAGATGTTAGGAATAGAAGCAAAAAAAGAAATACAGTCTCTCCCCTCAAGGAACTGATGTTCTTTAAAAAATTTTTTATTTGTTTTTCGTTTTTAACATTCACTAAACTTTTGAGTTTTAAATTTTCTCTCTCCCTCCCTTCCCTCTCCTTCCTTCCCCCTCCCCAAAATAGCATGGAATCTGATATAGATTCTATGTATACATTCATATTCAACATATTTTCACATTAGTCATGTAAAGAAAAATTAGGACCAATGGGAGGAACTACGAGAAAGAAGAAACAAAACAGCAGTAACAATAACAAAAATGAGAGAGCAAAACAGTCTGCTTCGATCTGTATAATTCTTTCTCTGGATGTAGATAGCATTTTCCATTACAAGTATTTTGGCTCCTTGCATTGCTGGTAGAGTCAAGTTTATGAAAGTTAAAGGAATTTATATTCTAATGGGCAGGTGGAGGGTGGGGTAAGACAGTCTATTACATACACCACCACATAACAAAAGCCCTTCTTTTTACTTCTTATGGTCCTAGTCTTTTTCTGCTTTTTCCTTCCAATAGTTCTTGCTTTCCTCCAATCAGTGCCTGTGCTTAGTATAATCCTTAATCCCATTTACTTCTGGGAAATGTAATTTGGGAGAGAACACTGTCAAAATATTATTTCTTGAGATTTTATAGTATAAGTGAAATGTTGATGCTATATGCTTCCACTGGGAAAAGTCAATGAATACAGATCAAAGAATCACATATAGATGTCAAATTAGAAGGGACCTCAGAGGCTATCTCTTTCAACACCCCACTTTACAGATGAGGGGATTAGGATATAGGAAAGTTGAGTGATTTCCCCACCATCACAGAGGTAGCAAGTATTAGATGCAGAATTTGGAACCAGGTCCTTTGACTCCAGTCAATGCTCTTTCCATTGTGTACTCTGTTCCAGAATCTAGGTATAAATGCAATTAATGGCAAAGGGGAAAGTGTATGTAAATCTGGTATGACTGAGTTGGTAATAGGGAACCAATGACATCTCTGAGCAGAAGATTGACCTAGTCAGATCTACATGCTACTCTTGTGCTGGCTGAGGACAGGTGAATAGGCTTCAGTCTTAGAGACTTACCAAAAATATCTCTATATGATTCATTCCCCTACCAGGGTTCCCCCAGGAACACCACAATTTGGCTAATTTCTAGAGTCTCTAAATCTGTTCATCTATTAGCAACCAAGAAAACAAATAAGCATTTTTGAATGTAAGGATTTATTGCAAATATGGACAGAAAAGGACACAAATGGGACTCAGACCTGAGTCCAGCGGCAAGGAACATACCAGTAACATTAATTTGCACCTCAGTGCAAAATTGGGTCTTTCTTATTAGTGTTACTGGTATGTACACATTCATGTATACACTCATGTGTACATGAATGCACCGATGTTCCAGGTCCTAAATCAAGCACAGGTAGGACATAGCATCCCTGCGCGCCCCCCTCCCCCCTTGCAGGTGCCATCAATCAACAACCTTCTCTCTCAGCTGCTGTTATGGGTTGCTACTTATTGCTGCTGCTCCTGCCGCAGTCTACAATCCTATAGTCCCTTGAGAATGCCCTCAGTGCGAACTAATTGCCCCCAAGTCTGCAATAAACACAAAAACCTTTCTTTTTTTGTTCTCTCAGTCTGATTCCCTTTTCTTTCCAACAATTCCTGCTTTCCTCCAATCAGTACCCTTGCTCCATTAATCCCATTTACTTCTGGGAAATGTAGTCTTTGATCTCCTCCATTCAATTCCTGTGGGTTTCTGCCCCAAGGGAGGGGGTGGAGGGAAGGATGGGAGCATGGCATAAAATAGATTATTTTGTCAGTGATCTGAAGGATGCATTGGAAGGGGAGGGACTGAAGGTAGAAATATTTGTCTGGGGGCTACTGTAATTGTCTGAATGAGTGTGAGAGGTCAGAGAAAGGACAGCAAAGAAGCAAGTCAGACCTAAAGAAAAGAAAACTATTCAAAGTCTGTCCAAATCTGCCTTCTGAGGTGGTTATTTAGAGAGGTGGGTCTGAACCCAAAATGACAAAATGAGAGTAAACCTTACAGTCAAAAGATGGAAAATTTGGGATACTGACTAATCATGCTCTTGAACTACCAGGCCAAGGAAAGATCCCCCTTTTTTGGCAGCCAAAATCAATGAAGTTAAAGATTAGAAAGCCAAGCCAAAAAGTAAAATTAATATGGAATCAGTTAAAATTTATAGCTATATGTATATGTAAAGGGACCCACATTTTTATAATGAATAACTTCATAAAAGTTGTTAATTTTTTTAACTGCATGAGTTAACAATCGGAAACAGTCAAAAATTAATGAAATCTTAGGCTGGATTAGGAGTTCAGTCATTTCTGATTCTTCATGGCCCCATTTCCGATTTTCTTGGCACAGATACTGGAGTAGTTCACCATTTCTTTCTCCAGAAAGAGAGAAGGAACTAAAGCAAACAGTGTTTAGTGACTTTCCCAGAGTCACACAGATAGAAAGTGTCTGAGGCCAAATTTGAACTCTCAAAGGTAAGTCTTCCTGACTTCAGGGCTGGCACTCTATCTACTGTGACACTAAGCTACCTTTAGATTAAGGGAGAAGAGTATAAATACACAAAGGGGGAGGTGATCAACTGCATAGCATCCTGAGGAGATGGGTCAGCATGATGAAAGGTGTGAGATCATGCCATTTAAGAACATCCTACATTTAAAATCAGGGAGGAAAATGAGAAACCAAAAATGAGACAGAAAAGGAGTAGTTAGAGAACTAGGAGAACTTGAGAACAAAAGTTATATAGAATGTAAAGGAGGAAATATCAAAAGTCTTGGGTGGTCCACATTGACAAGTGTCATTGAAAAGGAAAAAGAGGAGGATAATTGAAAAAGGGCCATTGGATTTAGCAAGAGGGTTTATTGGTGACTCATGAGAAAGATGTTTTGGAAGAATCTATATTTGAAATTGTGAGGGAGTAGCAATAATGGATACAGATTATTTTTTAAGATTTGGTGGTTAAGAGTAGGAGAGATACAGGACCATAACTTAAGGGGGTCAAAGGGTCAAAGTGGGCTCTTTAGGAATGAAAAGTTTAAGAATGTAGGCCTCAGTTCAGAAAATCTTAGAGAAGATCAAACAATTATATAGGAAGGTCACATTTGTTGTCAAGAATTCCTATTTTAAAATCTAAATGTATGGAAAAAACATAGGATAGCAGAGCAGCAAAGAGCTAACCCATACCAGTTAGGGAAATCTGCCTGTCTATAAAATATCCCTAAAGAAAATATACAAGGGGCGGCTAGGTGGCACAGTGAGTAGAGCATTGGCCCTGGAGTCAGAAGGACCTGAGTTCAAATCCGACCTCAGACACTTAACGCACACACAAATAAAAACCTAGCCGTGTGGCCTTGGGCAAGTTACTTAACCCCAATTGCCCTCCAAAAACCAAAAAAATAAAATAAAATATACAGTGCAATCATTTGCTATTCATAGAAAAGTTAATCTCCTAGAAAGCTTTTGGAGACTAGAAGGATACACTCAGTGTGTCAAGAGTGTTAGGAAAAGGGACTCTAGGAAGGAACTGTCCAACAATTGAAGATGGATCTTTGGTGCTAGATGATGATCCATATGAAAAAGATCTGGGTAACAATTCAGATGTTGAAGAACCTGCATGTTGATATCCTCTTGAGGGTCAAGAAAGGCTCTTAAGACTGTCTCAACTAGGGGCAGCTGGGTAGTGCAGTTAATAGAGCACCAACCCTGGAATCATGAGGACCTGAGTTCAAATTCAGCCTCAGACATTTAACTAGCTGTGTGACCTTGGGCAAATCACTTAACCCCAATTGCCCTGCCTTCCCCCCTCCAAAAAGACAAAAAAAGAAAAAAAAGACTATCTCAACTTGAGTGCAATATCTGCCCAGATAAAGGAGGAGGGTTAAATTTAGAGACCTCCATTTTTCCTAACTAATAACTCAGTTGTAGAAGACTCAAAGGAATGAAAACCACTTCTAGAGCTTGACTTGCTTTTTGCCTGAAAGCTATGATAATCAGCTAAGGCCATCTATGGCCTCTAGACTGAGATGGCACACCAGTACATCTAAGAATTACTGGGCTTACATGCAGTTCTCCAGGGGGTAATGGGAGAAGAAGTTCCATAGGTAACCAGAAAATGGCCATTGATGCAACACATATAATATGTACTTCATAAGTAATTTTAACATGTGTTGTAGACTTTACATAACCTATATGTTTTGTCTACCATGCGCAAATTTAATATATGTACCATGTATTTTCTTTCTCTGTGGATTGATCTCTCTCCTCTCCTTTCTGCCAGTTCAATTCCCCATGCTTCCTTTTCAAATGGGTTAATAAGTTTGTACTGTACTGTGTACCTACTGTGTTGCCTAGCCATAGCTGACCTCTGTGTATAGAGAACACAAGAGGAGGAGAAATTATGGTCCTACTAAGCTTAGAGGAAAAAAAAATCTATGAGCCACATGTAGCTGTCATGTAAATGTTATATATTACATACCTGCTTAATGTACTATGTATCTGAGATAATTTTCTGTAACTGTATTATGTACCAATTAATATTTATGGCCTTTTTTTGGGCGGGGAGAAGGCAGGGCAATTGGGGTTAAGTGTCTTGCCCAAGGTCACATAGCTAAGTGTTAAGTGCCTGAGGCCTAATTTGAACTCAGGTCCTCCTGACTCCAGGGAAGGTGCTCTATTTACTGTGCCACCTAGCTACTCCCCAATTAATATTTATGACATATACCAATGTATCTAGTGAGTTTTGTGGGAACTAGCTTTTTAACTGGGGTGGGGGGAGGAATATAAGAATATGTCTTTATAATTTCATTACCCACAAAGCTTAGATCTGAAACATTTCCCACTGGGTTGTATGAGTTCTCAGCTTGATAACATTATCAGGCAAGAACACTGTCTATTGAAAATACTATACAAGGCCAAGATGGCGGAGTAGAAACAGCTCATCCAAGCCACTCTGCCCCTAGATTCCCCCCAAACTATGTAAAAGGGGACTCTGAACACCTTCTGGAGCCCCAGCACCCACAGAACGACACAGAGAAGTTAACCTGCCACTGAGGACAGCCCAGCAGCCCTGCAGGAAGGACCAGCACAGAGGTCTGGGAGCCGGCAGCACGCAGCACACAGAGCGCAGGGAGCCGAGCCTAGCCAAGCCGAGCCCAGGTCCTCCTGAGCCGAGGCTTTAGCCCCAGGGCGGCAGGGCCAGCAGCTGGCTGGAGAGACCCCAGAACACCAGCAGTTGTGGCAACTCCAGAATCATCAACATAGACATGCCTAGGACAAAGTAAGAGGTTAGTGTCCTATGGACTTTGGGACAAGTATTTGGGGAATGCGTCAACTCCCTCCCCTGGGGGCTAGAAGCCACTGAGGAGACATGCCATTTTGTAGTTTTCAGAGGCAGCTCCGGCTCCCAGCCTACAAATCGTGGGGAGATCCAGCGATCAGTCCTGGGGGGTAATCGCTCTTGCTTTAACCTCCCTGGATCTGGATTGTGATCTAGGGTGGAAGTTGTGGGTGGGTTTACAGCTTGCCAGAAACGGAAGTTGCCCCCCACACGTTTGGGATGAAAATTCCTCTATCTGGCCTTAAAGCCATAGTGTGGCAACAAGCCCAAAAGTCAAGCAATTAAGTGGCAACATGCCAAGGCAAAGGAAACAGAAAAATGCAACCCTAGACTCCTATTTTGGGGGCATAGAGCGGGAAAAGGACTGTGAGGTCAGAAGTCCTGCTCCAAAAGCCCCAGGGGAAAACATGAGCGGGTTGCAGGCCATAGAGGACCTTAAGAAGGACTTTAAAAATCAAATAAGAGAAGTGGAGGAAAAATTGGAAAGAGAAATGAGAAGGATGCAGGAAAAGTATGAAATGAGGGTCAACAGCCTGACTGAGGAAAACAACACCTTAAAAAATAGACTAGCACAAATGGCAAAGGAGGCCCAAAAGGGCAATGAGGAGAAGAATGCCTTAAAAAGTCGAATTTGCCAGATGGAAAAAGAATCTCAAAAGTTCACTGAGGAGATTCATTCCTTCAGAGTTAGACTGGAGCAAATGGAAGCTAATGACTTTATGAGAAATCAAGATGCTGTTAAGCAGATCCAAACAAATGAAAGATTAGAAGGCAATGTGAAATATCTCATGGGAAAAACCACTGACCTGGAAAATAGATCCAGGAGAGACAATTTAAAAATTATTGGATTACCTGAAAGCCATGATCAAAGAAAGAACCTAGAAATCACCCTTCAAGAAATTCTCAAAGAAAATTGCCCAGATGTTTTAGATCCAGAGGGCAAAATAGAGGTTGAAAGAATCCACCGATCACCTCCTGAAAAAGATCCCAAAAAGAAAACTCCCAGGAATATTATAGCCAGGTTCCAGAATCCCCAGATCAGGGAGAAAATACTACAAGCAGCTGGGAAGAAGCAATTTCAATATTGTGGAAACACAATCCTACACTGAGGGATTGAAGGGCATGGAATATGATATTCCAGAGGGCAAAAGAACTGGGAATGAACCCAAGGGTCACCTACCCAGCAAAACTGAGTATTTTGTTTCAGGGGAAAATATGGTCATTCAGTGGAATAGAGGACTTTCAAGCATTCTTGAGGAAAAAACCAGAGTTGAATAGAAAATTTGACATCCAGACACAAGAAGAAAGAGATGCCTGAGAAGGTAATCAGGGAAAAGAAATCAAAAGGAACTTATCAAAGTTGAACTATTTACATTCCTATATGGAAAAGCAATAACTGTGACTGATGATATCTTTCTCACTATGAAAATAATGGAAGAAGGGTGTGTGGTCATATGAATACATATGTGAATGTGTGTGTATATGGTTACAGTTATATATGGATAGAGGGCATAGGTTGAATTTGTTGGGAAGGGAGAATACTCAAGGGATGAAATTATGAGGTGAGAGGGGAAAGTGGCAAGAGGAGATGGGGAGAGACAGGGTAGGGTAAACTATCTCATGTAGAAGAAGCAAGGGGAAGTGGTTGCAAGGGAGGGGGAGAATAGGAAGGCAAAAAAGGCAAACCACATTCTCATTGAATTTGGTTCAGGGAGAGAATGACATACATACTAAATGGGATATCTCAACCTGCAGCAGAATAGGGGGAAGGGGGATGAGAGGAGGATGATGGATGGGAGGGCATCCTTGGGGGGAGGGGAGGTTGGAAGTACCCACTATAGAAGAGGGACAGGATCATGTAGGGAATGGACCAGGTGGGGGGTGGGATGAGTGGGAGGGAATTATAAGCAGCCTTGTACAATATATCTACTATGATAATGTTTTGCATAGCTAGACATGTACAACATATACTGAATTACTTATCTCCCCAGAGGGAATGGGTGACAAGGAGGAAGGAAATGGATCTGAAATTCGAGGTCTTAACATTAAATGTTTCAAATATATATAAATACTATTATTAATACTCTTTTGTTTGTAATTGGGAGATAAGATGTGCAGGCATTGGGACACAAAGATTCACCTTCCTCTAATGGAAAAGTCGAAGGGGGTATGGGAGAGAGCAGATTGGAGGAAGCAATATCTTGTGGGGCTGCTATTCTGGGAGGTTGGGTAGGGGAATAACGGGGGGAAAATGATTGTAACTCAAAATCTGGTGGAAATGAATGATGTAAAACAGAAGTTAATAAAGCATTTGTTTAAAAAAAAAGAAAATACTATACAAGGTGAGAGGTTTAGAAATATGTTGCAAGAGCCTTAGAAATAACTGGATGGGAACAGTAAAACATAACTGTACTCAGGCTAAAGCCAAAGGACAACATGGGCTGTCAGTGACTTCCTCCTCATCTAACTATTGGATCACAATGGTGGCTACAAGGATAAGGCAAGAGCTTTCATCTCTTGTCCAGTCTGCCCTAGAGGGTCTGTTGGGGAAGCCACTGAAGAACCACAGAAACAATTGTGCTATAAGCTTCCACCAGCGATCAATTGCAAAGTGTCTCCATATCCTTGTTTTGCTATCAATTTAGAGGGAATGAGGAAAATTAGATTATCAGTCCCTTGAAAGTAGAGGACAACTGTACTACTTTGTGTATGAGTGTGGAGAGTGTTCTGTTATTTAATTCCCTTTCTTATTTACTTTGTTTTAATTGAATGCTTTGCTATTGGATTTGCATCTCAGGTACATCATATGTTAGGGAGTTTAGGGCTGCACAGTCTCATACATAGCATATGTGGGACAACTGCCTCTCTTTACCTGCTATTAGCTTGTTTGCCTCAATGATTATAATCTGGGGTTCTAAAATAATTTTTTAAAAAACCTAATATTTACACAAGCTTAAGGAGTAGAAACAGGGAAGATTGGTAAGAATGGCAAAGAGTTTAGCCAGGGATGGAAAATGATAGAGTGAGAACAATATAAAATTAAATGTACAAGGGATTCAAGAGTGAAAAAAAGGACATTTGCTCATTGGTTCAAGATTAGATAGAAAAGGGGGAGCTAGGTGGCACAGTGAATAGAGCACCAGCCCTGGAGTCAGGAGGACCTGAGTTCAAATCCAGCCTCAGACACTTCACACACACACACACACACACACACACACACACACACACACACACACAAAACTAGCTGTGTGACCTTGGGCAAGTCACTTAACCCCAATTGCCCTACCTTCCTCCCACCCCCATACAAAAAAAAAGTTAGATATTAAAGAAAATGAAGTTATAATGGGGATCATAGGCAGGATGTTAGGGATAAATCAAGACCATAGGAAGTACCTTTCACCTCGTCCAACCAAATTACTTTACATATAAGGAAACTTATTCTGCCTAAGAGGCAAAATAAAAAATGTTTGTGGTCCCCGCCCCCTTCATGAACTGAGGTAACCCGCCCCCACCTGACGCCCCCTGCCTGGCCCAAGCTAGCTGGGCTGGAGCCTGGGAGGCCCCGAGAGCCCGCGGATAAGCCCTCGTGTGATGTATGCTATGACTAGTCTCAGATTGCCCATCTGTGCTTTAAGAAAACCAAATGCCTGGATTGGACTCTGGGGGACATCTCTTGCACGTAAACCCTGTACCTCTTGGAGTCAGTACATAAATTCTTCTAGTTATCAGTTAAACCCATCAAACTATAGAACACTATTCTTCTATGGCATTTCCTCTGTCAAACTCCCAGAGCTTTTAATATCCCCAGAATGCATTTCATTCTTTTCCATAAGACTCAAAAGCAACACAGGGTCTAAAAAGACCAGTAAAAAGGCTTTGCAGAAAGTAGATGAAGATGATGATGACTCTGATGAAGATCGGGGAGAGATAAGTGAGCAGGAAGATGAATTTGAAGATGACCCCAGTGTAGTAAAAGACTTATAAGGATCTGGAGAAGGTTGTCCCCTCTTTTCGGTATGATGTCATCTTGAAAACAGGTCTGGATCTTGCAAGAAATAAAATAGAAGATGCATTCTATAAAGGTGAACTCAGACTGAATGGAGAAAAATTATGGAAGAAAAGCAGAACGGTTAAAGTGGGTGATACACTGGATCTTATCACTGGAGAGGACAAAGAATCAGAAACAGAGACAGCTATGCGAATTGTCCTGAAAAAAGTGTCAGAAGAGAAAACTGAGTCTGAAAAGTACCGAGGACTTTTACGCCGGTGGAAAAAAATCAGACTGCCCAAGAAGAGTATTTCTAAGTAGCCAGATTCCTATGGTAGCAAGAATCCAGGAACTCAAGAAGTTTTCATCTAGTGGGGAAGTGGGCCAAAGGGAGCCTTTCTGAAAAAGGACATTTTTATTAAAATAAAATTTCATCGGTTCTGGAATCTACTAGACCATTTTGTGAAAATGGGGATAAGTACATCTCCATACATGCCTAGTGCTAGGCTTCAGCAAGTTTCTCTTGGTGACTTGATTTGTGCTTGGTTTGACTTTTTTCCTGGGTGTGGGAATGAATAATTTGGTTTCCAGGTCATTTCACCCAGCATTAAGATGTGCAGTGAATGAATTAAGTCCAGAAAGCTTTTTTAATGATTTGCCTATTTCCCAACTTAACTACCTCATGACTATATTGTAAAATAAAACTGGCCTTGTCATTTCAAAAAAAAAATGTTTGTTACTCATGAGATTTTAACTTCTTTCTATTGATTCTAAGGTCAAAGTTCTTTTTACTTCCCCAGGTGAGGCAAAGGTCACAATGAGTGAATTGAAAGGGAAAGGGAATAGAGGAGGTAGAATAGGAAATTGTGATCAGAGAAAATTTCAAAATGTACAGGTAGTTCCAACTCCTACATAAAGAGCTAGGAGCCAGCCTTTGGTGGTGTGGCCCCTTCCTCAAAAATGCCCTTCCTTTCCACATCTTCCTATCTAAATCTTATTCATGCTTGATGATCCAGTTTAACTAAATAGGGTAACCTCATCAGGGATTATGCCATCCTGTGTGGATGAAACATTTCTGAAATCTCTGAGCTCTTAGAATCTTCTCACACACTTTGGAGCCTGGGGTCCTTACCACTGAGTCTAATAGAACCACATAACATGTCCTCCACAACACAGAGGTCAGCTATGGCTGGGTACATGGTATGTGCACAGTCTTATTGACTGTTAAGGAAGCATGGTAGTTGAACTGGCAGAAAGGAGAGGAAAGAGATCAGCCCACAGAGATGAAGTTTTTGTCAACTAGCCAAGACTTTTACATTATAGAAATCATGACCTAAAGGAGACACACAGTTTGATCACATGCATTTCTTTTCCAAGCAGAGACTAAATGATCATTAGAGATGCTATCTAGGATCCTGAAAATTCATGTAGGGGTTGGGTTAGATATACTTTGAGGGGATTTCTAGCTCTGAAATGCCATAAATGTGCAATTCTTCCCTGCTCCATTTTAATTTACCAGCAACAATATGGATTTCAGGGGCAAATGAACATTTTTGCTGCCTTTTGGGCTCTAAGTAAAGAGGGCTCCAGTGGGAAAACTTAGTTAATATGAGTGCTGCATTGACATAGCCACCTATTAAATTTTCAGAGCTGGTCAGGTAACAGCTTTACATAACCCCTGCTGCCATCAAGAGCCACAACTAGAACAAGTTGATGAAGCTTTGTCCTAGGATAATAACCATTCAGTCAATCACTATTCATTCTTTCATTCATTCAGTCACACATATTTCTTAAGTGTCTACTATGTGCCAGATATTGTACTAAGCAGTGAAGATTTAAAAAAAAAAAAGGCAAAAACATAAATGCTAACAGTATTTGAAGTATTACTTTCAGTAGGCACAGAAACAAGGGAGCTCGACACCTAGTTAGCAAGAACAATTAGTTATAATTGGAAGGTATCAAATGATGTGTTTCCCCCCCCTTTCCCCTCCCAGGGGCCAGATCTTAGGTGAGCTCCTGCCCTGGTGCTGGTATCCCAGGTGTTTCTGCCTCTTCTTCTCTTAGTTGTACCATTTAACTGAATTTGTCTTAATTGATATGAGGGCATGTTTCACACTGTTTGTCCCAGGAACAATAATTGCTAATTACAGTTCTACTTGCCACCCCTGTTGACCCAGTCAATTCCACAGATATAATTAAAGGCTATTCAATGCAATACACTGTGGTAGGAGTTTGGCCAGAAATCACTAAACAATAGGGAGCAATTTCAGATTACATAAGAGAAGGAAAAGTGATCAAATAGGTGCAACTCTCAGTTCACAGCAAAACAAATGATTAAAAAAAATGAGTATGATGTAATCTGCCAAGATGGAAGGCTCAACATCGGGAATCTTAATGCCCTCTGTTATTTCTCACTCTTAAAATTATTTTGTGTTAGGGGTGGCTAGGTGGTGCAGTGAGTAGAGTGCCGGCCCTGGAGTCAGAAGGACCTGAGTTCGGATCCGGCCCCAGACACTTAACCCACACAAACAAAAACCTAGCCATGTGACCTTGGGCAAGTTACTTAACCCCAATTGCCCTCCAAAAAGCAAAAAAAAAAATTATTTTGTGTAATTTATGCCAACTTTGACTTATCTTTGTATATAGTGAAGGCCCTAAAAAGGATAGGGACTGTTTCCATTACATATTCATGTACCCAGTGTCCAGCAGAATGCTTTCTACTTAGTAGGTGCCTAATAAATGCTGGATGTATCACTTTGTAAAACTGAATTCAAAACAGCCCAAAATCACAGAGTCTACTTTTTCTTACTCATAAAGCACTCTGGGATTATTATGGAGAAAAAGCCTTCCAAGCTCCCTGGAGAACTCCTGGATATACAATCAGCTGTTATATTTTTCCTGTGATATCAAATATTAAACCAACATAATTTTCCCTTTAAATTCACTTCAAGCTGCTTGATTTTTTAAAAAAACTTATATATTTTATATATTACTTTCAATATTGTCCTGATTATCTGTTTCTTCTGAACTTCCCTCTATTATCTTCTGTGCATTTAGAAAAATGTTATAATGGCCTTTTTTATTGGCATCACAATTGGGCACTCCTCATTAAATATATATATGTATATGTATATATATATGTATATGTATACATATAATTGGGGTATGTGAGAAAAGTGTACATATATATATATATTTAAAAATAGTAAGTTCTACCTTCTCATTTTTCCTTTCTACACTAATGTATTTACCCTCTCTTCTCTTTCCCCTCTTAGAACCCTCAGAACAAAATGAAGTCACCCCAGGTTCCCTGTTTTTTAATTAACTCCCTCAACACACTTTGAAAATATTGTCTCTGAAGAGACAACTTGTTTTTTTCTCCCACTAATAGAATGTCAGCACCACATCATCATAAAGTCCCTTCCAGATGCTCAAACAAATTTACCTTTCAAGGTTACTCTGGACTGTTGTGATTGTATTTCAAAGTTCTTAATCAGTTCTTGTCTTTTCATCAGAAATGCTTGAAAGTCCTCTATTCCATTAAAGATCCATATTTTCCCCTGCAGAATTATATTCAGTTTTGCAGGGTAAATTATTCTTAGTTGTAAGCCTCTCTTTTGCTTTCTGAAATATTGTGTTTCAAGATATTGTGTTTCAAGATATTTGCTTTCTGAAATATTGTGTTTCAAGATCTCCCTTCATGTATAATAGAAGCTGCCAGGTCTTTGTGTGATACTGACTACAGTTCCTTGGCACTCAAATTGCACCTTTCTGGATGCTTACAGTCAATATTTTTATCTTTGGTGTGAGAGCTCTGTATTTTCGCTATGATTCAATGGGTTGATTTTCTCTGTCTACCTTACCCTCTGGAAAATCTTCATTTATGATTTCTTGAAATAGTGTCCAGAATTATATCATGGTTTTCAAGAAATTTTATGGTTCTTTTTTTTCTTTTTGCAGGGCAATTAGGGTTAAGTGACTTGCCCAAGGTCACATGGCTAGTTTTTGTGTTAAGTGTCTGAGGTTGGATTTGCCTGGAGTCCTCCTGACTCCAGGGCTGGTGCGCTATTCACTGTGCCATCTAGCTGCCCCAAAATTCTATGATTCTTAAATTATCTTTCCTTAAGCTGTTTACTGGTCTGCTCTTTTTTATATCAAATATCTTACATATTCTAATTTTTTTCAGTCTTTTGATTTTGTTCTAATAGCTCATGGAGTCACTGATTTCTGTTTGGTCTAATCTAGTTTACAGAGAATCTATTTCTTGGTTATACTTTACTTCTTTCAGATTTAAGATATTTATTCTCCTTCCAAATCTTTCTTCAAGAGCTTTTACTTCATTTTTTTAATTTCATTTCTTCTAGGTATTCATGTAGTTCTTATGGGAAATCCATTTTTTCCCCATAAGTCTCTTTCAGTTGTTTCAGAGTTTCTCTCTTCTTTTTGTGAATCTCTAGATTTAGAATCATTTTTATATTACCCAGTGTTTTCTATGATTTATTCATGAATCCAGCTTTAGTTCCTGAATTGGAGCTTCGAATCATGGCCAAAGTCTATCCCTATCCTCAGTTTTTGAGTGGGGTAGTTAGTAGTCAGCCCTGACTCGTCTCAACCTGTCCCTTAAGGTCTTTTGCTGATCTCCCCTTTCTGGAGCTCATCTCTGCAGGATCTTCCATGTTCAGAGGGCTGGATCTTCATATCTCTTTGGCATCTGGGGAGAGAGTGTTAAGGACATCAGAGTCTCTGCGATTAAAGTATCTTCATCGGAGCACTGGGCAGCACCATGCTGGTTGCCTGTCTAGGTTTCTCTTGACTCATGTGTTTTCACTTCAAATTTCCTACTCTATTCTGGTCTTTTCAGTACAAATGCTCGAAAGTCCACCATTTCAATAAAGGTCTTTTTTTCCTCTCCCTGTTAAGACTTAGGGTTACTGAATGTTACATATTATAACATTATGCTCAACTCCTTGGTTGTAAGCCTAACTCCTTTGTCTTTTGGAATACTGCATTCCAAGATCTCCTTGTAGTAGAAGCCATCAGGTCTCTGTATGGTAAGTGACTGTGGTTCCTTCATGATCATTGAACTCTTTCTGACTGTTATAATGTTTTCCCCACCTTTGACCTGGAAGCTCTGGATTTTACCCATGGCATTCCTAGAAACCTTGAGGCTTCTTTCAGAAGATAATTGGTCAATTCTTTTTATTTTCACTTAGTCCTCCGGTTCTATTAGATCTGGGATGTTTTCATTTATGATATATTGAAATAAAGAGTCCAGGGTTTGTTTTTTTAAAATTATGGTCTTCAGGCAATCTGACGATTCTTAAATTATCTCTCTTTGTCCTATTTTCTAGGTCAGTTGTTTTTAATGGGCAATATCTTACATTTTATTATTATTTTTCAATACTTTGATATTATTCTAACCTTGTCACAGTCATTGGTTTCTGTTTTGTCTATTCTGACTTTGAAGGCATCCATTACTTGATCAAGTTCTAAGTTACTTATTCTCCTTCCAATTCTTTCTTCCAGATGTTCTGTTTCATGTTTTATCACATATCATATCTTCTAGGTTTTCATGTCATTCTTGTGAAACATCTATTTTTTCCTCTGAGTGTTTGAAATTAATGTGGAGTTTCTCTCTCTAAGTTGTATTTTTCAGTAATCTCTGGATCTTTTTTTATTCTTTACAGTGGTCTGTATATTCTTTAACTTACTAATTTCTTCAGCCTTTAATTCCTGAATTGAGCCTTTGTATCAAGTCCCTCTTTGTGTGGGGTAGATGGTCCAGCTTGGTCCCAGCCTGGCTCACCTGAGTTCTTGTGCTTATACCTATCTCTTGGAGTTAGAAACACCTGTATCTTTGAGTTTTGAGGTGCTGAATTTTGAGGGCCTTCTATGGTGCCTCAAGGCAGAACTAGATACCTGGGCACCCCTGGACCTAGAGTGTAGGCATTTTTGTTCTGAACACTGCTGAGGTTGTACTAGTCACTGTTGCTCTGGGGATTTTCTAAGGTTCATCCTGATCTCCTTGGGCCTTTCTCAGGTGAAATCCTCCAAACTGCTGCCTCAAGACTACATGTCAAGACTACATTTGTCTCTGGCATTGTTGCAAGGCTTTAGTCTTGTTACCTCTACTAGCACTGGCTTTGCCCTTTCCTATTGCTTGATGGCTTTGGGCTAATTTTTTATGTAATTCCTAAGCAAAATCACTAACTATGCTTTCTTTTGGGGATTCTTGGTCATTATTTGGTCTGGTGATGTTTTTAGTATGGGAGTATGGGAGCCCTTGTACAGAATTCTAACCATTCACATTTTCCAGACATTTTTATTTTATTCCTCTCTTCACGTACTCTGGGCAAACTGAAGAACTCACCATTACCTGTGCATGTACTCTCTGCCCTCCATATCTTTTTTTCACACTATTCTATCAGCATAGAACTTCCCCCATAACTCACCACCTGAATTCCTACTAATCTTTTAAAACTCACCATAAATTCTGTCTCCTTAAGGAAGCCTTCCCTGATCTCACCAAGTCAATAACATCATTCCACAATAACAGTATTCACACTTCATGTAACAAATAGAATTTGAAGTCAAGAAACATTCCAAATTCTTTCTTTCATATTTCACACTATATATACCTAGGAATAATGTGGCCTTGAACCAATTATCTGATTTTCCAAAGTTGAGATTTTCTTACTATAAAATGGGTTGTTGTGAGTAAAGAACTTTGTTAAACCTTTTAATATTACTGAAATGTGAGTTGTATGACATATGATATTATGAGTTATATGAGTTATATATTGTATCATGAATGATTTTGTAATATGGTCACGGGTATATGTCTTACTTTCCAACTAGACTAAAAAAGTTTCACAAAGGTAAAAACTGTGTCTAATCTAAACTTTATCTCTGCTATTGTCTAGCACTGTGCAATGCACACAGTAAATATATGTTAAATTGAGTTGAATGAACTGCTCTTTATTAATTTTTTTTTTGTAAGACTGGATAAAAAAAAGTCCTCTATTCTGACTTCTTTATATAGGTACAACTGCAAGGTCACAAGGCCATAATAGAACCAGAAAAGTCATTAGGGGTCATATAGTCTAAACCTAAAGAAAGCTAGTGATTTGTTCAAGTTTGAAAGTCTGTTTCTAGCAGAGAGGGAACTAGAATACAGAATTCCTGACTCACAAACCAGTGGTCTTTCTAAAGTATCATATTACCTTTTTTTTTTTAAACAAATGCTTTATTAACTTCTGTTTTACATCATTCATTTCCGCCAGATTTTGAGTTACAATCATTTTCCCCCCGTTATTCCCCTACCCAACCTCCCAGAATAGTAGTCCCACAAGATATCGCTTCCTCCAATCTGCTCTCTCCCATACCTTCTCCCATGCCCGCATCGACTTTTCCATTAGAGGAAGGTGAATCTTTGTGTCCCAATGCCTGCACATCTTATCTCCCTATTACAAGCAAAAGAGTGTTAATAATAGTATTTATATATATTTGAAACATTTAATGTTACGACCTCGAATTTCAGATCCATTTCCTTCCTCCCTTGTCACCCATTCCCTCTGGGGAGATAAGTAATTCAGTATATGTTGTACATGTCTAGCTGTGCAAAACATTATCATAGTAGATATATTGTACAAGGCTGCTTATAATTCCTTCCCACTCATCCCACCCCCCACCTGGTCCATTCCCTACATGATCCTGTCCCTCTTCTATAGTGGGTACTTCCAACCTCCCCTCACCCCAAGGATGCCCTCCCATCCATCATCCCTCCTCCCATCCCCCTTCCCCCTATCCTGCTGCAGGTTGAGATATCCCATTTAGTATGTATGTCATTTTCTCCCTGAACCAAATTCAATGTGAATGTGGTTTTGCCTTTTTAGCCTTCCTTATTCTCCCCTCCTTTGCAACCACTTCCCCTTGCTTCTTCTACATGGGATAGTTTACCCTACCCTGTCTCTCCCCATCTCCTCTTGCCACTTTCCTCTCTCACCTCATAATTTCATCCCTTGAGTATTCTCCCTTCCCAACAAATTCAACCTATGCCCTCTATCCATATATAACTGTAACCATATACACACATATTCACATATGTATTCATATGACCACACCCCCTTCTTCCATTATTTTCATAGTGAGAAAGATATCATCAGTCACGGTTATTGCTTTTCCATATAGGAATGAAAATAGTTCAACTTTGATAAGTTCCCCTTGATCTCTCTTCCCCGATTACCTTCTCAGGCATCTCTTCCTTCCTGTGTCTGGACGTCAAATTTTCTATTCAATTCTGGTTTTTTCCTCAAGAATGCTTGAAAGTTCTCTATTCCACTGAATGACCATATTTCCCCCTGAAACAAAATACTCAGTTTTGCTGGGTAGGTGACCCTTGGGTTCATTCCCAGTTCTTTTACCCTCTGGAATATCATATTCCATGCCCTTCAATCCCTCAGTGTAGAAGTTGCCAGGTCCTGGGCTATTCTGATTGTGTTTCCACAATATTGAAATTGTTTCTTCCTGGCTGCTTGTAGTATTTTCTCCTTGATCTGGGGATTCTGGAACCTGGCTATAATATTCCTGGGAGTTTTCTTTTTGGGATCTTTTTCAGGAGGTGATTGGTGGATTCTTTCAACCTCTATTTTGCCCTCTGGATCTAAAACATCAGGGCAGTTTTCCTTGAGAATTTCTTGAAGGGTGATTTCTAGGTTCTTTCCTTGATCATGGCTTTCAGGTAGTCCAATAATTTTTAAATTGTCTCTCCTGGATCTATTTTCCAGGTCAGTGGTTTTTCCCATGAGATATTTCACATTGCCTTCTAATCTTTCGTTTGTTTGGATCTGCTTAACAGCATCTTGATTTCTCATAAAGTCATTAGCTTCCATTTGCTCCAGTCTAACTCTGAAGGAATGAATCTCCTCAGTGAACTTTTGAGATTCTTTTTCCATCTGGCAAATTCGACTTTTTAAGGCATTCTTCTCCTCATTGCCCTTTTGGGCCTCCTTTGCCATTTGTGCTAGTCTATTTTTTAAGGTGTTGTTTTCCTCAGTCAGGCTGTTGACCCTCATTTCATACTTTTCCTGCATCCTTCTCATTTCTCTTTCCAATTTTTCCTCCACTTCTCTTATTTGATTTTTAAAGTCCTTCTTAAGGTCCTCTATGGCCTGCAACCCGCTCATGTTTTCCCCTGGGGCTTTTGGAGCAGGACTTCTGACCTCACAGTCCTTTTCCTGCTCTATGCCCCCAAAATAGGAGTCTAGGGTTGCATTTTTCTGTTTCCTTTGCCTTGGCATGTTGCCACTTAATTGCTTGACTTTTGGGCTTGTTGCCACACTATGGCTTTAAGGCCAGATAGAGGAATTTTCATCCCAAACGTGTGGGGGGCAACTTCCGTTTCTGGCAAGCTGTAAACCCACCCACAACTTCCACCCTAGATCACAATCCAGATCCAGGGAGGTTAAAGCAAGAGCGATTACCCCCCAAGACTGATCGCTGGATCTCCCCACGATTTGTAGGCTGGGAGCCGGAGCTGCCTCTGAAAACTGCAAAATGGCATGTCTCCTCAGTGGCTTCTAGCCCCCAGGGGAGGGAGCTGACGCATTCCCCAAATACTTGTCCCAAAGTCCATAGGACACTAACCTCTTACTTTGTCCTAGGCATGTCTATGTTGATAATTCTGGAGTCACCACAGCTCCTGGTGTTCTGGGGTTCCTCCAGCCCGCTGCTGGCCCTGCCGCCCTGGGGCTAAAACCTCGGCTCACGGGGACCTGGACTCGGCTCGGCTCCTGCGCTCTGCGCGCTGCCAGGTCCCAGTCCTCTGCGCTGGTCCTTCCTGCAGGGCTGCTGGGCTGTCCTCAGCGGGAGGTTAGCTTCTCTGTGTCGTTCTGTGGGTGCTGGGTCTCCAGAAGTTGTTCAGGGTCCCCTTTTACATAGTTTGGGGGGAATCTGGGGGCAGAGAGGCTTGGATGAGCTGTTTCTACTCTGCCATCTTGGCTCCGCCCCCCCATATTACCTTTTAATACTTTATTCTAATGAATTGACTTTGGTTTCCAAATCTGACTTTATTTTTTAACCAAATACTATCTCTGAGCATGGTCTTTTAGAGCCAACCAAGTATGTGTTAGAGCCAATGTATGCAAACTTGTGAGAGCTGATTGTTAAATTTTCAATATGAATATTTATGCCTTGGTAATAAGCAAAAGCTATTAACCAAGGCTTTATTTTTGTATGCTGTTGATTGTCTAGATTTATGAAAGTGATCAGGAAAAACGTTAATAATACAGCTTAAATTTAAGAGTAAATTCTGTATCCCTGGTTATTAAACATTTTTCAGCACACCACTGGGACTAGCATCCTGCATTTTGTATTCTGATCCAATCTCATAATATTATACACTTTTCTTGTGTCCCTATGATTTTATAATTTATATTCTATTGATCTGTGTATCTATTTTCTCTTCCCTTCTATGAAGTAAGCTCCTTGAGTGCAGGAGAATCAACATACTTTGTTAAGAATCTATAATATTCAACAAACCATACCACTGTTGTTGATACAAAGAGAGATATGACGCAGACCCTGCTCTCAAGGAGCTTAGATTCAGAAAGGGTAAGTGGGGGGGGGGTGAAGAGGATAATTATGATTTGGAGTGTGAGAGAAAGACAAAGAAGGGGTCTGGGAAAAAGGCTCTGAAAACTCTGAAGAGGAAGAACTCACTTTTCTTTGATGAATCAAGGAAAAGTTCCTAGAGAAGACTGGATCTTGAAGAAAGAGTGGGCCTTCAGCAGATGCAGATGGAGGGCACTGGCAATGGGTATGGCATGAACAAAAAGACACAAAGATTGTAAAGGAAAGGATAAGAAAGGAAAATTGTTGGAGAGTGGTCCATTTTGACTAGAATGTAGAATAATGCGGAATAATATGAAAAGGTGGGAAAGGAACTTGTAGACTCCACGGCCTTGAATGCCTAGGTCAGAAGTTTAAACTTCCCATTTAGTAATGGGAAACCACCAAGTGGAATGTAAATGCTTACTACGTGTTTGTTCAATGAATAACCCTCTGTGTACTTTGCCCCCTTGAAGGCTGCTTCAAATTGTAATAATAATGATGATAATTAATATTAATATAGTTTTCTAATATTTGCAAAGCACTTCTCTTACAATAACCCCAAGAAGTGAATGATACAAACAATTTTAACTCACATTTAAAAGATAAGTCAACAAGCATTTATTAAGCACCTATGTGTACTAGCACTGTGCTAAGCACCAAGGATAAAAAAAAAGCAAAAGGACCTTTTTTACCTGCTCTTAAGGACCTCACAGTCTAATGTGGAATCAACACACAGTCAACTGTGCAAACAAGGTAGATACAGAGCACATTGGATATGATTTCAGAACAGAGGTACTAGTTTCAGACTTGAAGGAAGCCAGGGAAAGCAGGAAGCAGAGGTGAAGGGTTTCAGGCATGGGGATAAGCCATTGAAAATGAGCAAAGCTGAAAGATCTTGTATACAAAATAGCAAGGCGGTCAGTTTGACTGAATTATTGAGTACATGTAAGAACTGAAAAGGTAGGAAGGATCAGATATTGAAGGGCTCTAAAAGTCAAAAAGAGGATTTTATATTTGATACTGGAGATAATAGAAAGCCACTAGAGGGTTATTGAATAGGAAGGTGACATGGTCAGACTTGTGCTTTAGGAAAATCACTTTGACAGCTGAGTGGAAGATGAATTAGAGTGGAGAGAGAATTAAGATCCAGCAGGCGATTACTGTAGTCCAGGTGTGAGGCAATGAGGGCCTGGACCAGGGTGAATTCAGTGTTGGAAAAGAGAAGGGGGTCATAGATGAGACGTTCTAAAGACAGAAACAACAGGAGTTGTCAACAGATTGGATTTGGGGGGTGACGGAGAGGAGTTGAGGATTGTACCTAGGTTTTGAGCCTGGTACTGAGAGGATGGTATAATGGGAAGGGAAGTTTGGAAGATAGGAAGGTTTGAATGAAAAGATAAGTTCAATTTTGGATGTGTTGAGTTAAAGACATCTACAACACACCCAGTACAAAATGCCTATCAGGCAGTTGGATTTGAGACTAGAAGTCAGGAGCGAGGTTAGACCTGGAATAAATCAGGGAGCCATACAGAGCAGATGAAGCCAACAATGAGATCTCCAAGAGAAAGGATAGAAAGAAGAGAAGCTGAGGATACTGAGCTCTGAGGGGTGAAGCAGTGATCACAGTGGCAGAATAAGTTATCTGAGGAAGGATTCCCACTCCAAGTCACTGATCCCTCATTGTAATTCCAGTCTGCTTGGCTCCCTATTCTTATAATCATGGCGGCTAGGCCTCATCCTTCTACAGTGGTGATAGAAATGTCACTGATTCCTGAGCCTTCCTGAAGATTAAATAGTTCACCTTTCTCATTCCCCTTTGTCTTTCTATTATGGAAGAAAATTAAGTTGCCCTGGTACAATTTACTCTCTACAAAGGAATCTCTGGTCTTCTTCAATTCATTATTTAGACAAGATTGGGTTGCAGGATGAGATCCAAATTTATTATCATTATTTTTTAAGGAAATACAACCTTGGGAGTTTATTTTATTTGCTTTGAGATTTGGAGATTCAACCACTGAGCTGCTCAAACAAGGAGAGAACATTTAGGTAAATAGAAATGTGATGGGGACTGGTGCATGCAGAAATTGTCTGAGAGCTCAGCTGATACAACTTTACCCCATGGAAGAGACTATGGAGCTCACTTCCAGGAGAGTTCTGACAGTGTGGAAGAGGAAGGGAAAAGAAGAGAAAAATCATTTATGCAGCATCTAACACATACCAGGGTAACATGCCAAACACTTTACAAATACTATCTCTCCCCCAACAACCCTGTGAAGTAACTGTTATTATCCCCATATTGCAATTGAGAAAATTGAGGCAAATCAAAGTGAAGTGACTTCTGCATGGTTACACAGCTAGTAAATGTCTGAGGCTGGATTTGACCTTAGGTCTTTTTGACTGACTTCAGGAACTCTTCAGGAACTGCCTCTAATAGGAATGTCTTAGAGAGTCTACGGAGCACACATAAATATCCTCTAACTGGTTGCAGTCTGGTAACGACATGGTTAGAGAATGGTTCTTCAGCTGGCCTCATGACTAGAACTAGGGGCATTTTCAACAACTCCTTTCAGTACATTATTCAATAAGCATTTATTAAACACCTACTATGTGCCATGACAACGATGGCCTAGTTTCCTCACTGTATTCTCTGCCGTGGTGGCTTGATTTCTTTGCTAACAGCATCTGGTGAGAGACAATTCCATAAGGGGAGAGGCCTTAGGGTCTTCTCACCATCAAGTCTATGTGGCTCTGAGAAACATGTCTCTGACCTTGACCTTGCATTTGTTCTTTTCTGGTTTTGGTCAAGGGATTAGAGGCATACCAACATCTTGGTATCAGGGTTCTGTATCCCTTTCAACATCAGTGCCCTAGAGGAACAAAGGAGTAACCTTTGGGAGTGACTTTCTGCACCCAGTTCAACAGTTAGGATACATCCAGAAGTTGTGCCAATCAGGATGTGATCTTAGTGGGACTGATGTCACACAGGAAGTGAGCTAAGATTGAGTCCATACTATCAAGAAACTGAGGATGGAACAGAGGGGAGAGAAAGAGAGAAAGAGAGAGAGAGAGAGAGAGAGAGAGAGAGAGAGAGAGTGTGTGTGTGTGTATACCCTCCGCCTCCCCCCCAGATATCGATGCAGAATTGTTTGTAATTCTGTGATGGCTTTATCTCTGAAGCAATTATCCCTTTGTAAAAGTTAATCAATATTAAGTGGTTAAATGGAAGTGGGACCTCAGTCATAGGCTCCTAATAGTGGGAGAAACAAAGGCAGTCGGGGATCAATGTAATGGCATTAGAAAGGAGACAACCCCAAGCCCTTCAGGGAAATGTTTTCACCCTGAGGGGAAGATGTAATAGGCCTAGCTCTGGGAGAGTGAGGTCAGAGAATATTCACTCCATGAAATATTAATTAATTCATAGCAATTATTCTAAGAACATGTTTTGTCCTTTTTTCTCAATTACAAAGATGGAGGTGGTTATCATTAGCTCTGTCTTTCAACCCATGTACTAGAAATAGGAAAGTGAAATATTACCTAGAATCTACTAAGCCTAAAATATTGGGAGGTGTGGGAGGCAGCAATAATCAGGTCAAAGCAGATGGCAAGTATGTTAAAGAATTACTAAAATGTTTATAACAGCTCTTTTTGTGGTAGTAAAGAATTGGAAATTCAAGGATTGTCTATCAATTGGGTAATGCCTAAACAAGTTGTAGTGTATGGTTGTAATGGAATATTAGTGTAATATAAGAAATGACAGGAAGTTTGATTTCAGAAAAATCTGGAAAGACTTGTATGAACTGATGCAGAGTGAAGTAAACAGAACCAAGAGAACATTGTATACAGTAATAGCAATAATGTGTGATAATCAACTGAGAATGACTTATCTATTCTCAGGAATACAATGGTCCAAGACAATTTCAAAGGACTCATGATGAAAAATCTCCAGAGAAAGAACTGATGGAGTCTGAATGCAGATCAAAGCATACTATTTTTCACTCCCTTTAATTTTTTCATGGTTTTTTTTTTTGGTCTGTGTTTTCTTTCACAACATGACTAAGATGGAAATGTTTTTCATGATTGCTTATGTATAATCTATATGAAATTGCTTACTGCCTTAAGGAAGGAGAGAATTCAGAACTCACTTTTTCTTTAAAAAATGAATGTTAAAAATTGTTTTTACAAGCAATTAGAAAAAATAAGATATTTAAAAAAATAAAAACTAATAAAATAGCCAAAATATTAAAAAAAGAAAAGTATTATAGATCCTATAGCTATTATTTACAGATTGAGAAAATGCAACCAATAGATCCAAAAATGCAACCTAGAAGGAGAAAGTAGCAATGGGGAACAAGGAGCATTCTAACATCTCCATCTTAACTGAGGTTGAGGGTTATTAATAAAAGAACAACTAGTATTGGAAAGAATGGCTACGGGCTCATTGTCAACAAGTCTCAATGAATGCCCCAAAATGGAAGGAGAAAGGAAATAATTTATAGAAGGTGCAGAAAGAGTTAAACATTTTCAGATATGGATGTTGTACAAATTTGTTTTGTTTGATTACGCTTAAATATTATAATTTTTTCATTAATGGTATTTGAAGAGGAGGGGGCTAACACTAGAGATGTCCTTCCTCTAAAAGAAGGACATTGAAAGATGTTTTTATACATGGCAAAAACAGAAGGAAATTCAGAAGGAAACAGACAAACAGGGAGAAGACAACTTTGAAAAACATGTTGAGTTTATTATGTATATATATTTTTAGAGTAGCAAGCTGTACAAAATAGATATTTACAGTTTCATATACCACCATTTTTATGTTCTACTTTGTATATGAAAATACTTTCTTTTTTTGGTGTTTGTTAAGTTCAGAATAAAAAAATAAAAACTTCTAAAAAGGCAACTCAATTCAGATTAAATGCTATGATGAATGATCCCAGAGAACAGATAAAGAAACACACTTCCCACCTCTGTAGAGAAAATGTGTTCGGAGGGAGGACTCTACAGGTATACTGCAAGATGTAGATACTGTTGCTTGACTGTAATTAATTTTTTCTTAATTATAGAGAGATAGTTTTGTTAGGCGGAAGGAGGGAGATACATTGAGTAATATCTGTTATCTAAATAGCTATTAGCATCGATACTTTTTAAAAAAATCATGAAAAAAAATGAAAGGATTGAAGGTGTTCTCTAACGTTCTTTGTGGATCTAAATCCTACAATCTAATTTCCTACTTCATTCTCTCCCAATAGATGGTACCTAGAGTATGTAGAAGGCTGCTGACACCAGGGCTAAGGGCTATAGAAATTAATGGAAGCTTATCAGATGAAGAACAGAAGGAGAAAGAGACGCTATATTGCCCCAAAGGCCATATAACTAGGCCAACAAACTAGGAAGAGGAGTTTGGACTGCCTCCAAGGGAGGCTGACCAGGCTAACAGTGAAACTTGAGTCCATACTATATGAGAGAGTTCAAGGAATGGGGGATGAGAGTATGAAGAAGAGGAGATTCAGGAGGAATATGATTAATGTCTTCAAAGATTTTCAGGACTGTCCTATGAAGAGTAGGAAGGCTTACCCTACTTGATCCCAAAAGACACAACTAGGAGCAGGATGGAATTTATAGAAAGACCAATTTTACCTCAAAGTAAGAAAATATTTCCTAACAGTTAAGAGCTGTCTGGAAGGGGCGGCTAGGTGGCGCAGTGAGTAGAGCGCCGGCCCTGGAGTCAGAAGGACCTGAGTTTGGAGCCGGCCTCAGACACTTAATCCACACAAACAAAAACCTAGCCATGTAACCTTGGGCAAGTTACTTAACCCCAATTGCCCTAAAGGGGCAGCTAGGTGGCACAGTGAGTAAGAGCACCAGCCTCGGAGTTGGGATGACCCGAGATCAGATCCGGCCTCAGAAAATGAGCACCCACGCATAAATGATGACTAGCCGTGTAACCTTGAGCAAGTTACTTAACCCCAGTTGCTTTAAAAAAAAAAAAAAGAGCTGTCTGGAAGTGGAATAGGTTGACTTAGGAAGTAATGAGTCCCCTATCGCCCTGTAAGTTGTCTTCAAACAGAGATTGGATGAATAACTGTCTAGGATAACTATAGAAGGGATTCCTGATCAGTGTTGGTTGAATTATAACCTCTGAGGTCCCTTCCAATGTTAAGATTCTATACATCTTTAGGAACAGTGCAGCAATCCAGTGGAAATTACTAGGTCAAGTGTAACTTTCCCCAGTGTTTCAAAGGTATGACTCTTCTTCCTTCATGCTCTTCAGCCTGCCTCACTCCTCAACTTGCCAAGCATGCATTATTTTGACCTAAGAAGGTGTCCTAGGGAGAGACAGAGCAGTCCTTGGTTCCTCCAAAGGCTTAGAGAGGTTTTATCTAGTTACCAGGGTCCTCAATGGCTTCCTTGTTCTGCACTGAGTGTAACAGGAAGCCTTTCCTCCACTTGGGGACCCTTTTCCCACTCCATAGGGGTGAATGGCCAGCTTTGTGACTTCACAAGGCATGGCCTCTGTGACAGGCAGAGTCCTGATGGACATGGCAGCTGGCCTCCAGGAGGGTGGGGATGACCATCAGCTGGCAACATGTGAAACATCATAGAGCCTGCCCCTGGAGGGAGTACCTGTGAGCCTGCCCCACCACGGTAAGAGAAGATGATGCCCCCTCCCACCCAAAGAACCCCTGAGCGAGGGAAGGAGCCATAGAAAGCTTGGTCTGCCCTCTCCCTGGGCTCTAGCACATAGACATTACCCTTCAGTTGCCCGTGGCTGTTACGTATCATTGGCTTTCAATCATTGTATCCTCCTTTTTGTCCAACTATCTGCTCAACCACCTACTTGAAAAGACAAATCATTAGGAAGCCCATGGTGCTGTTAGCCTTTAGGTATGGAACCAGTCATGGCTAAGGATGTACTAGTAGGCTTTGCCAGGCACTCAGAACCAAGAGACAGCATTTGTCCTTCTGCATCTGTCTCTCCAGTCCATACCTTTGTGCTTAGTAGGTCCATTGTGACCGAAATGTAGAGAGTTGCCATCTCCACCCAATGCCCATGCCTATTCTTATATGACATCATAGATGACCTGTTGAGCAGCCCCCAGGGGAAGTGGGTGAGTTTTTGACATTCACCACCATGGCTCCTACTCAGGCTGCAGCAAAAGATATGTGCTCCAGGGGAGGTTGGGAGGGGAACTCCTTCCCTGGGGGTCTTTTCCTGAAGGGAAGGGAATAACAGGGGCCTGAGTCCTTGCAGATAGGCTAAGGGTCTTGGTCTCCAAAGGACAGGGACTGGCCTTGACCAGCTCTGAGAAGTCATCTAAACCTACTTCCCATTTTGATCTGGTTAAGTGATCTCATTTTGGCCCATGGCAGCATATAGGCCCTAGGATACCTTTCCAGGTGACTTTATAGCTCTGGTCCAAGGACTGTGGACTTAATTAGATTCTTTTGAGGACTTAAAAGGAAAGTATTTTGTCTTCTCCTGTCTCCTGTCCTAAAATCAGAGCCTTCTGGGACCAGACTTCAAGAAGTCCTCACTTTCCTGCCTTGAAATCGGTCTTTGCCCATATCTTTGCCTTAATCTCTGGCACTCAGTCTTCTCCTCCAAGAAGATCAAATTCATTTGTGGGCACAGTCAATTCACCCTGAATTAACCATGGTCCTAGAAAGGATAGCTCAGATGAATAAAACCCACAGCTAATTTGTGGTGGTAAGAACATGAATTTGGAGTCAGGAAGTATGGATTTGAATTACAGTTCTGACATTAGCTATATGAGTTTAGGCAAATCATCTTATCTCTCTGAGCAATAAGTACTCATCTGTAAAATGGTTGATAATAATGTTTGTAATACCTACATGGGGAGTACTCTTGGTGGGGGATAGCTTATAAATCTCAAAGCACCATAAGAATACATGATAGGATTTAGAGCAAGAGTTTATCTAGTCTAATAATGATCTTAGATTTTTGTTGTTGTTCAGTCATGTACAACTCTTTGTGACCCCATTGGGGGTTTTCTTGGCAAAGATACTGGAGTAATTTGCCATTTCCTTTTCCAGCTCATTTTACAGATAAGGAAACCAAGGCAAACAAGGTTAAGTGACTTGCCCAGGGTCTCACAGCTAGTAAGTGACTGAGGCCAGATTCAAACTCTGGAAGATAAGGCCCTAGCATTCAATCCACTGCACCACCCAGCTGCCCCAATCCTCTCAGATTACAAAATGAGACCAAGAAAAGTTATAGAGAGTAAATTCATTCAAGTCATCACTCCCAAACTTTAATTCATCCAATAAAATAAATTCTAATTATCTGTGTGAAGGAAAGTGACATTAATATGCAGAATTTTCAAATAATTCCTTGGAATGTATTAAAATTGTTTTTGGACTTTTCCCCCCTGCCTCTGGCTTAGTTCAGAAGAGTGAACCTGCATGGACAGGATAAGTATGCAAGAGGGAGGAAGGTAGAAGTGTTTTAGGGGCCAGGTTGGGCAAGCTAAGTTTTCAATGAATAAAGGCGAATCCACAGGCAGATAACTGAGAACTGGCTATAGTTTCAACCTTCTCTTCCACCAAGCCTTGTATAGAGCTGCCAGTAAAGGGGGTCTCCCTCTGATCTCCCTTCTCTTTCTGGGTCAGTGTTGATTTAGCTAAGAGAAAAGGATAGAAGAGAAGAAAAAAGAGCCCCAATAATGCACAAATGGGCCTGTTTTATCTTTCTTAACTGAAAGTTGACTATATGGCCTGCCTCATTCATCCTGAAACACATTGGAACTGGGGATTATTTCATTTTCCCCATTTTGCAGGTGAATGAACTGAGGCCCTGAAGGGTTGAGTGGGTCCCTTAGTAAGTCAGTAGTTGCACACTGATGAATCAGAGATTTCCACTGAGCATTAAGGGGTAAGTCTGGGAACTAAAATCTCCACTATCCATTGGATATGGGTGATCTGACCATAAGTGGGGTGAGAAGAAGAGGATAGGGGATATTGAGGACTAGTAGGGCTAAGAAAGCGGATATATTTTGGGGAGAGGTTGGGATGGTTCCCAAAGCTTAGGGTCAATCTGGATAAATGGGATTTTCCGAGTTCCAGAGGGCAACAGAGACAAGGGATCACTCTTCTTCTGACCTCCCACAGAAGGGAAAGATCTGCCTTTTGGCAGAACTATGGCCTATTCTAGGTATCATATTTTAGGAGTGATATTGAAAAATTCAAGAAGAGAAGGGTTCAAGGATGGTGAAAGAACTGGAAATCACACTAGATGAGAACTGAATATGTAGAGCTTATAGAAGGGAAGACCTAAGGAAAGCAAAAGGCAGCATCACAGAGTGGAAAAGACACTGGATCTGGAGTCAGAGAACCTACAAATATGGATCTTGAGCAAGTCATTTCCTTTCCTCTTCCTTCATTTTGCAGATTAGCAAAATGAAGGGTTTGGACTAGATTATCTCTAAGGATCTAGAGATCCTAGGACCCTAAGTATTTGAAGAACTGGATTCAAAGCTTTCTGTTTAGATCCAGAGGACAGAACTAGGAACAATGAAAAATTATAAAAAGAACAGATTTAAGCTTTGTGGAAGAAAAATCTTCTTAAGAATGACAGCTGTCAGGGGTGGCTATGTGGTACAGTGAGTAAGAGCACCAGCCCCTGGAGTCAGAAGGATGCAGGATCGGTTCCGGCCTCAGAAAATTAGCACCCACACATAAATAAATAACTAGCTGTGTAACCTTGAGCTAGCTATTTAACCCCAATTGCTTTTAAAAATAAAAGAATGACAGCTGTCCAGAAGGAGAAGGCAGAGAAGGGAAAGCTCATTAGGAAGTAATGAACATTCCTTCCTCACCAGAGGAAGTGTTTCCAAAGTGGGACCACTTTCTTTTTTTTTTTTTTAAACAAATGCTTTATTAACTTCTGTTTTACATCATTCATTTCCGCCAGATTTTGAGTTACAGTCATTTTCCCCCCATTATTCCCCTACCCAACCTCCCTGAATAGCAGTCCCACAAGATATCGCTTCCTCCAATCTGCTCTCTCCCATACCTTCTCCCATACCCCCATCGACTTTTCCATTAGAGGAAGATGAATCTTTGTGTCCCAATGCCTGCACATCTTATCTCCCAATTATAAGCAAAAGAGTATTAATAATAGTATCTATATATATTTGAAACATTTAATGTTAAGACCTCGAATTTCAGATCCATTTCCTTCCTCCCTTGTCACCCATTCCCTCTTGGGAGATAAGTAATTCAGTATATGTTGTACATGTCTAGCTATGCAAAACATTATCATAGTAGATATATTGTACAAGGCTGCTTATAATTCCCTCCCACTCATCCCACCCCCCACCTGGTCCATTCCCTACATGATCCTGTCCCTCTTCTATAGTGGGTACTTTCAACCTCCCCTCACCCCAAGGATGCCCTCCCTTCCATCATCCCTCCTCTCATCCCCCTTCCCCCTATCCTGCTGCAGGTTGAGATATCCCATTTAGTATGTATGTCATTTTCTCCCTGAACCAAATTCAATGTGAATGTGGTTTTGCCTTTTTAGCCTTCCTTATTCTCCCCCTCCTTTGCAACCACTTCCCCTTGCTTCTTCTACATGGGATAGTTTACCCTACCCTGTCTCTCCCCATCTCCTCTTGCCACTTTCCTCTCTCACCTCATAATTTCATCCCTTGAGTATTCTCCCTTCCCAACAAATTCAACCTATGCCCTCTATCCATATATAACTGTAACCATATACACACACATTCACATATGTATTCATATGACCACACCCCCTTCTTCCATTATTTTCATAGTGAGAAAGATATCATCAGTCACAGTTATTGCTTTTCCATATAGGAATGTAAATAGTTCAACTTTGATAAGTTCCTTTTGATTTCTTTTTCCTGATTACCTTCTCAGGCATCTCTTACTTCTTGCGTCTGGATGTCAAATTTTCTATTCAACTCTGGTTTTTTCCTCAAGAATGCTTGAAAGTCCTCTATTCCACTGAATGACCATATTTTCCCCTGAAACAAAATACTCAGTTTTGCTGGGTAGGTGATCCTTGGGTTCATTCCCAGTTCTTTTGCCCTCTGGAATATCATATTCCATGCCCTTCGATCCCTCAGTGTAGAAGCTGCCAGGTCCTGGGCTATTCTGATTGTGTTTCCACAATATTGAAATTGTTTCTTCCAGGCTGCTTGTAGTATTTTCTCCTTGATCTGGGGATTCTGGAACCTGGCTATAATATTCCTGGGAGTTTTCTTTTTGGGATCTTTTTCAGGAGGTGATCGGTGGATTCTTTCAACCTCTATTTTGCCCTCTGGATCTAAAACATCAGGGCAGTTTTCCTTGAGAATTTCTTGAAGGGTGATTTCTAGGTTCTTTCTTTGATCATGGCTTTCAGGTAGTCCAATAATTTTTAAATTGTCTCTCCTGGATCTATTTTCCAGGTCAGTGGTTTTTCCCATGAGATATTTCACATTGCCTTCTAATCTTTCATTTGTTTGGATCTGCTTAACAGCATCTTGATTTCTCATAAAGTCATTAGCTTCCATTTGCTCCAGTCTAACTCTGAAGGAACGAATCTCCTCAGTGAACTTTTGAGATTCTTTTTCCATCTGGCAAATTCGACTTTTTAAGGCATTCTTCTCCTCATTGCCCTTTTGGGCCTCCTTTGCCATTTGAGTTAGTCTATTTTTTAAGGTGTTGTTTTCCTCAGTCAGGCTGTTGACCCTCATTTCATACTTTTCCTGCATCCTTCTCATTTCTCTTTCTAATTTTTCCTCCACTTGTCTTATTTGATTTTTAAAGTCCTTCTTAAGGTCCTCTATGGCCTGCAACCCGCTCATGTTTTCCCCTGGGGCTTTTGGAGCAGGACTTCTGACCTCACAGTCCTTTTCCCGCTCTATGCCCCCAAAATAGGAGTCTAGGGTTGCATTTTTCTGTTTCCTTTGCCTTGGCATGTTGCCACTTAATTGCTTGACTTTTGGGCTTGTTGCCACACTATGGCTTTAAGGCCAGATAGAGGAATTTTCGTCCCAAACGTGTGGGGGCAACTTCCGTTTCTGGCAAGCTGTAAACCCACCCACAACTTCCACCCTAGATCACAATCCAGATCCAGGGAGGTTAAAGCAAGAGCGATTACCCCCAAGACTGATCGCTGGATCTCCCCACGATTTGTAGGCTGGGAGCCGGAGCTGCCTCTGAAAACTACAAAATGGCGTGTCTCCTCAGCTGCTTCTAGCCCCCAGGGGAGGGAGCTGACGCATTCCCCAAATACAGGTCCCAAAGTCCATAGGACACTAACCTCTTACTTTGTCCTAGGCATGTCTATGTTGATAATTCTGGAGTTGTCACAGCTCCTGGTGTTCTGGGGTTCCTCCAGCTGGCTGCTGGCCCTGCCGCCCTGGGGCTAAAACCTCGGCTCACGTGGAGGACCTGGGCTCGGCTTGGCTGGGCTCCTGCGCTCTGCGCGTTGCAGGCTCCCAGACTGCTGCGCTGGTCCTTCCTGAAGGGCTGCTGGGCTGTCCTCAGCGGGAGGTTAGCTTCTCTGTGTCGTTCTGTGGGTGCTGGGGCTCCAGAAGTTGTTCAGAATCCTTTTTTACATAGTTTGTGGGGAATCTGGGGGCAGAGAGGCTTGGACGAGCTGTTTCTACTCCGCCATCTTGGCTCCGCCCCGGGACCACTTTCTTTTTTTTTTTTTTAAACAAATACTTTATTAACTTCTGTTTTACATCATTCATTTCCGCCAGATTTTGAGTTACAATCATTTTCCCCCCATTATTCCCCTACCCACCCTCCCAGAATAGCAGTCCCACAAGATATCGCTTCCTCCAATCTGCTCTCTCCCATACCTTCTCCCATACCCCCATCGACTTTTCCATTAGAGGAAGATGAATCTTTGTATCCCAATGCCTGCACATCTTATCTCCCAATTATAGGCAAAAGAGTATTAATAATAGTATTTATATATATATATTTGAAACATTTAATGTTACAACCTTGAATTTCAGATCCATTTCCTTCCTCCCTTGTCACCCATTCCTTCTTGGGAGATAAGTAATTCAGTATATGTTGTACATGTCTAGCTATGCAAAACATTATCATAGTAGATATATTGTACAAGGCTGCTTATACCCACTCATCCCACCCCCCACCTGGTCCATTCCCTACATGATCCTGTCCCTCTTCTATAGTGGGTACTTCCAACCTCCCCTCACCCCAAGGATGCCCTCCCATCCATCATCCCTCCTCTCATCCCCCTTCCCCCTATCCTGCTGCATTTTTAGCCTTCCTTATTCTCCCCCTCCTTTGCACCCACTTCCCCTACATGAGATAATTTACCCTACCATGTCTCTCCCCATCTCCTCTTGCCACTTTCCTCTCTCACCTCACAATTTCATCCCTTGAGTACTCTCCCTTCCCAACAAAATCAACCTATGCCCTCTATCCATATATAACTGTAGCCATATACACACACATTCACATATGTATTCGTATGACCACACCCCCTTCTTCCATTATTTTCATAGTGAGAAAGATATCATCAGTCACAGATATTGCTTTTCCATATAGGAATGTAAATAGTTCAACTTTGATAAGTTCCTTTTGATTTCTTTTCCCTGATTACCTTCTCAGGCATCTCTTACTGGGACCACTTTCTTAATGGTACATTGTAGAGGCAATTGCTCCTCTGTCATGGGTTGAATTAGACAAACTTCTAATTCTGAGATTCTATGAAGCCAATGTCAGAAATCAGGAGGAGAAAGGATTAAAGGAAATCTCTGGCAGTTGATGTGGAACCCTCTTCTCAGCTCCCTGAGGGAGGTAAAGTGGAAGTGAGAGCAGGAATGAGAAGATAGCAGTTAGCATAGTTTCTTACTTCCTGAAAGGAAACGTACTTAGCCAGGCACTAAACACAAATAATTTGCCCATCCACTGCTCCTATCTTTCTATATGGATGGAGGGACTGATTTATTGGTCACAACACTAGAAAGCATTTGTCTTCTTCTGGCTTAGATTTGCAAAGGCAGGATTGTTTATGGGAGCTGAGGAGTGTGAGCAGTCTGGGAAGCCTAGTTTCATGAAAAGCAGACGGGACCCTTGATGAATGTGGTCTCTTCCCCCTTGCATTCCCTTCCTCCCCCTACTTTAGTTGGTCTGGAGAGCTTCCTGGCTAGTGGGGGAGTTGCTATGGGAAAAAAGCCAACCTGGGAGCTCCTAGACTCTAGACCTGACTTTGCCACTAATATTCTTTGTGACCAATTTTAGCTAAGTCCCTTTCCCTCTCTGTGCTTCAGTTACCCCATTGTGAAATGAGGGGATAAGGCAAGGTGGTCTAAGGTCCTTGTCCTCACCTCTACCTTTTAACTTCCTTCAAAGTATAGCTCATACTTTTTCTGATCCCCACACTTACCAGTGTTTTCCTTTCCCCATCCCTGAAAACTTAACTTGTATCATCTTTTATATGCTGGATATTTAAGAGGTGGCGTGTTATAAAGGGTAGGGTGCCAGCATCAGGAGGAGTTGGGTCATGTGAGAGTGTGTGTGTGTGTGTGTGTGTCTGTGTGTATAGGGAGAGTCCAGGAGACACCCCTCCCACCCCATCCTAAGTTGGAAAGTATAGAGATCTGCCTTGATGAAAAAGAATTTCTTCATTGGGAGTTCCCCACACCCCCAAAAAGCTATTTTATATTCACTTAAATGTGAATGTCTTGTTTTCCCTGAAAGAATGTAAAATCTTCAAGGGCAGGGAATATTTTGTTTTTGTCTCCGATTCCACTATAGGTATTTAATAAAGGCTTTATTGATTGGGCAATCCTACTGGGGAGTGAATGATGAATAAGACACAGTCCTTGCACTCAGGGAGATCACAGTTCAGTAGGGAAGAGATGACACAAATACATACGTCAGTCGTCAGCAACCATTGTTAAGCACTTTACTATATGCCAGATGCTGTGCAAAGCTCTTGGCATACAAAGAAAGGTGTTAACAGTCCCTGCCTGCAACAAGCTTACATTCTAATGAGAGAGACAACATGCAAACAACTATATACAAGATCTATACAGAGCAGAAGGGAGGTTATCTCAAAGGAAAGGCCCTAGCAGTCAGGAAATGCCTCCTACATTCACAGAATTATAATGCAAAATAAAATGTAATAAATGCATGAAAGGTGCAAACAAGGCACTGAGGAAGGAGAAAGGAGGGACCATGCATGTCTGCCTAGTAGACATAAGGGAAAGTTTTTAGGAGGCAGTAGCATTTGAGGTAGACTCATTTTAGGAGGTGGTAGCATTTGAAATGTCCAGCAGCTAGAACGGGGTCAGGAGAAGACATTCCAGGAGTGCAGTGAGTAGAGTCACAGAGGATAGATAACGCAGGCTATTTGGGGGGAATAGTGAACAATCCAGTTTAGCTGAAGTGTAAGCTAGGTAAGGGGCAGCTCCACATTGCTTAGTTTTCAGTCACACCTGATTCTTCATGACCCCATTTGGGATTTTCTTGACAGAGATACTGGAGTGGTTTGCCATTTCCTTCTCCAGCTCATTTTACAGATGAGGAAACTGAGGCAAACAGGGTTAAATAACTTACCCAGGGTCATACAGCTAGTAAGTGGCTGAGGGTGGATTTGAACTCAGGTCTTCCTGATTCCAGGCCTGATGCTTTATCCACTGCATTCTCTAGCTGCCTAGAGTGCCAGACCTGGAGTTGGGAATACTCATCTTCATGAGTTCAAATCTGACCTCAGATACTTAGTAGCTGTACTACCCTGAGTAAGTAACTGAACCCTGTTTGCCTCAGTTTCCTCATTTGGAAAATGAGCAGGAGAAGGAAATGGCAAACTATTCCAGCATATTTGCAGAAAACAAAAATGAAAAACCCAAAATGGGGTCCCAAAGAGGCATGACTGAAAAAAAAACAATAACTGAACAAAATATTTAAAGGGGAATAGCAGGAGATAAGGTTGGAAAAGTAAGATGGAGCCAGATTGTGTGGACTTTGGACTTGCCTTAGTAGTCAGTTTGGAGTCAATACTAAATAAATAATTTTTTAAAGGAGAAAATATTGAGTTTAAGATTCCTAAAAGACACACACACTCAGAAAAGCCCAAACGGTGATGCAGGCTTGGAGCATAGGAGAGAAACTAGGACTACTGTGCTCAATGAGCAAAGAAGGTGGTCACTGGAGCAGGCTAATCTTGGGCAAGCTGTGCAGGAGGAATGAGAAGAGAAACTAATGGTGAGACCAATTAATAGGGTACTGGGAGAGAGGCAAGGAAGGCCTGAAATTGGGTGGTAGCAGTGGAAGAAGAAAGGTTAAGATACTGAGGAAGCAGAATCATTAAGATTCTGGTCCTATGTGGGAGTTTAAGGAAAGGGAAGAGTCTAACCTAAATTCTAATTGTCTGCTTGGGTGACTGGGAGGTAGAAGGGCCAGGAGATGGAGAGGAGGGCACAAATTTAAAGGAGGAAAGATAATTAATTCCATCTGGGGCATGTCAAGTTTGGGGCACTGGCAGGATCCCCAGGTAGAGGGGAGAGCTGTCAGTTGGAAAAGGTTTCCCCTCCCTTCTGGCTCCAAGACAAAAGGATGAGTTCCTGTCCTGGGCCCCCCATGGAGAAATCTCCCTTATGTGAATAGCTGGGGTAAGCTGAGCTTACCTTGGACCTCCTAGACATGGCAAAGGGTTAAAGTCTGAATGACACACTGATTTCCTTTGCCTCTGGGCTGGGGTCCCCAGAGGCAGGCCCGGAAATTGGCCTGGGATGAAAATGGCCTGAGGTATTGAATTTCTTCTTTTCAGGTCCTATTACTTCTCAGGGCCCAGACCAGGGACTAGAAAGGACTCTGCAGCTGTGGCTAGGTCTAATGCCTGTTATTTTAGCTGTTAAAATGTAGAGAAGCAAAAAACTGTAGGAGGGAGGAGGGTGATTAACTGTCTATAAGGTTTACCCTGCCTGGCTGCTTAGTCAAGGGAGTTGAGAAAGGAAATTCAGAATCTAGATAATGGAACATGGGGAGTTCAATTAATAAACATTTCTTAAGTGCTTCCACTAAAGTCTTACTCAGAAATGTCATCGTGGAGGTGACCCTCAAGGGCAATAGCCAGCTCTGGCAGGCCCAAATAAGTTGGAAAGGCCTTGAGTATAGTATGGCCCAATGATCTGTACATGTGGCAGCCTAGCAACGTTCTGAACCACCAAACTGGCCATAGGGTGATGAATTTTTTGGTCACAGCAATGTGCAATTACCTCTTATTATGCCAAGGAAGAGTTAGGATTTGCAATGGTGAAGGCAGCACCCAACAATGTAGTAGTAAATGTCTAACAAGCAGCTCTTTGAAAAATGTGACATTTTAAGTTGAATCTACATATTTTAAACATTTTCTCCATCACTTTCTTAACTCTGGACAGTCAACAAAACAATAGATCAAGCCTTATTTGTAGCATTTGCTGATTTCTGAGTTGTAAATGCTCATACAGAAAAGCTAGACAATCAGCTCAACTGACTGCCAGGACACCCCTAGGCATTCCCCTCCCCCACCCCCCCAGGTGTAATCACGTCACTGAAGTATTGGGAGAATAACATGTCAAATACAAAAACCTATTAGCTGTTGTGGGGGATGCAAAAATAAAAAAGGACACAGAACCTCAGCCCTTGAGGCTTACAGTCTAATGGGACAAAAGAGAATGGGAGAAAGAGGCTATCTTAACTATGAGCCAAGGACAAAGGACAGTAAGCAAAAATTCCATGAGAAGTTTTTAGGGGGGAAAAATGGTCTCAGCTGGAGGAGGAAAAGCATAAGGGAAGAATTCACAGAGGATTTAGCATCTGACTTAGGTCTTAACAGGGGAGGGAAGAGAGAACTACAATGCAATTTCTCCTGCCCACCAAAAAACAGATGATGAGGAAAGTCAAGGGTTCTTAACCCTTTCTGTGTCATGGACTCCTTGGGCAGTCCAGGGAAGCCTATGGATCCCTACTCAGGATAATGCTTTTAAATGCACAAAATGCATAGTATTACACAAAGGAAACTGATCATGTTGAAATATAATTTAAAAAAACGAAACAAAACACTTCATGGGCTCCAGGTTCAGAACTCACAAGTTAAGGGAAATCCATCCTAGGAATGAGGACAGCATGAGCAAAAGCAGAGATAGGAAAGTACAGTATAAGAACTGGGTAGAGCACAGTAGTCCTAGTTTCTCTCCTATGCTCCAAACCTGCATCACCTTTTGGGCTTTTCTGAGTGTGTGTGTCTTTTAGGAATCTTAAACTCAATATTTTCTCCTTTAAAAAATTATTTATTAGGGCGGCTAGGTGGCGCAGTGTGTAGACTGCCAGCCCTGGAGTCAGAAGGACCTGAGTTTGGATCCAGCCTCAGACACTTAACACACACAAACAAAAACCTAGCCGTGTAACCTTGGGCAAGTTACTTAACCCCAGTTGCCCACCAAAAGTAAAATAAATAAATAAATAAAATTATTTATTGGGGCGGCTAGGTGGCGCAGTGAGTAGAGTGTTGGCCCTGGAGTCAGAAGGACCTGAGTTCGGACAGGCCTCAGACACTTAACACACACAAACAAAAAACCTAGCCGTGTGGGCTTGGGCAAGTTACTTAACCCCAGTTGCCCTCCAAAAAGCCAAAAAAAATTTTATTTATTTAGTATTTTATTTTCCCCAATTACATATAAAAACAATTTTTAACATTTAATACACATTTGTTTTTAGAACTTTGAGCTCCAGATTTTTTCCCTTCTTCCCTCCTCACCTACCCCCACTGAAAAGATAAGCAATTCAATATAGGTTGTACATGTGTAAAACATTATGCAAAACATTTCCATAGTAGGTATATTGTGAAAGACTAACTATATTTCCTTCCATCCTATCCCACACCCCACTTATTCTATTTTCTTCTTTGACCCTGTCCCTTTTCAAAAGTGTGTGCTTCTAACTACCCTCTCACCCAATCTGTCCTCCCTTCTATCATTCCCCCTCTTGCCCCCTTCCCCCCTATTTTCCTGTAGGGTAAGATACCCAATTGAATGTGTATATTATTCCCCGATTAAGCCAAATTCAATGAGAGTAAGGTTGTCCCATTCCCTTTCACCTTCCTTTTCTTCCCCTCCATTGTAACAGTTTTCTCTTGCCTCTTTTATATGAGATAATTTACCCTAATTTATCTCTCCCTTTCTCCTTCTCCTAATATATTCCTCTCTCACTTCTTAATTCTATTTTTTAGATATAATTCCTTCATATTCAACTCATCCTGTTCCCTCTGTCTATGTATACATGTACATACATGTGCACACCCTCACATATTTATTTATATACACCTACACCCTCCTATACATACATATGTATGTATATATATATATATGCACATATATATTCCCTTCAACTGTCTTCATACTGAGAAAAGTCTTATGAGTTACAATTATTGTTTCTTTCTTTCTTTTTAAAAAATGTATTTATTTATTTTTAGTTCTCAACATTCATTTCCACGAGATTTTGAGTTACAATTTTTCTCCCCATCTTTCCCCTAACCCCCATCCCAAAATAGCAAGCTCACTGAATACCCCTTCTTCCAATCTGTTCTCCCCTATATCCTCCCCCATCACCCCCTAACCTCCTAGCAAGGCAAGACATACCTCTATACCCTAGTACCTGTACTTCTTATTTCCCAGTTGTATGTAAAAAAACACACTTTTTTTTTGCTTTTTTTTGGAGGGCAATTGGGGTTAAGTAACTTGCCCAAGGTCACACGGCTAGGTTTTTTTTTGTTGTTGTTGTTTGTGTGTGTTAAGTGCCTGAGGCCAGATCCAAACTCAGGTCCTCCTGACTCCAGGGCCGGTGCTCTACTCACTGCACCACCTAGCCGCCCCCCAAAAACACACTTTTTAAAAAAACATTTGTTTTTAAAATTTTGAGTTCCAGATTTTCCCTTCCTCCCTCCTCACCCGCCCCCACTAGGAAGACAAGCAATTCAATATAGGTTGTACGTGTACAGTTACCCAAATCATTTCCATAGTTGCCATATTGTGAAAGACCAACTATATTTCCCTCCATCCTATCTCATCCCCCACTTATTCCATTTTCTCCTTTGACCCTATCCCTTTTCAAAAATGTTTGCTTCTAACTACCCTCTCCCCCAATCTGTCCTCCCTTCTATCATTCCCCCTCTTACCCCTTTCCCCCCTATTTTCCTGTAGGATAAGATACCCAATTGAGTGTGTATGTTATTCCCTCCTTAAGTCAAATTCAATGAGAATAAGGTTGTTCCATTCCCTTTCACCTTCTTGCTCTTCCTCTCCATTGTAACATTTTTCTCTTGCCTCTTTTATTATATGAGATAATTTACCCTAATCTATCTCTTTTCTCCTCTCAATAAATTCCTCTCTCACCTCTTACTTTTATTTTTTAGATATCATCCCTTCATATTAAACTCATCCTGTGCACTCTGTCTATGTATTCATGAACATACATATGCCCACACTCACATATATATTTATAAACACATACATCCTCCTATACATACATATATATGTATGTGTATATATGTATGTATGTATGTATACATATATATACACATATACTCCCTTTATCCTCATACTGAGAAAAGTCATGTGAGTTACAATTATTATTTTTCTATGTAGGAATGTAAATAGTTCAATTTTAATAAGTTACTTATGATTTCTTTTTCCTGTTTACCTTCTCATGATTCTCTTGCTTTTTGTATTTAAAAGTCAAATTTTCTGTTCAGCTCTGGTTTTTTCATCAAGAATGCTTGAAAATTCTCTATTTCATTGAATGACCATATTTTCCCCTGTAACATTACATTCAGTTTTGCTGGGTAGGTAATTCTTGGTTTTAGTCCTAGTTCCTTTGACCTCTGGAATATCATATTCCAAGCCCTTCAATCACTTAATATAGAAGTTGCTAGGTCTTTTGTTGTCCTGATTGTGTTTCTACAATATTCAAATTGTTTCTTGCTGACTGCTTGCATTATTTTATCCTTGACCTGGGAACTCTGGAATTTGGCTGTAATATTCCTAGGAGTTTTCTTTTGGGGATCTTTTCCAAGAGGTGATTGGTGAATTCTTTCAGTTTCTATTTTGCCCTCTGGTTCTAGAATATCAGGGCAATTTTGCTTGACAATTTCTTGAAAGATGATGTCTAGGCTCTTTTTTTGATCATGGCTTTCAGGTAGTCCAATAATTTTTAAATTATCTCTTCTGGATCTATTTTCTAGGTCAATGGCTTTTCCAATGAGATATTCCACATTGCCTTCTATTCTTTCACTTATTTGGATCTTTTTAATAGTATTTTGATTTCTCATAAAGTCATTAGCTTCCACTTGCTCCAATCTAATTTTGAAGGAATTATTCTCTTCAGTGAGTTTTTGAAATTCCTTTTCCATCTGGCAAATTTGGCTTTTTAAGGCATTCTTCTCCTCATTGGTTTTTTTGGGCCTCTTTTGCCATTTGGGCTAGTCTATTTTTTAAGGTGTTATTTTCTTCAGTCAGGCTATTGATTTGCTTTTCTTGCTTTTCTTTCATCATTCTCATTTCTCTTCCCATTTTTTCCTCCACTTCTCTTATTTGGTTTTCAAAATCCTTCTTGAGCTCCTCCATGGCCTGTAACCAGTTCATTTCTTTTTTGGGAGCTTTTATTTTTTGCTTTTTTTGGGGGGGGGGCGCAATTGGGGTTAAGTGACTTGCCCAAGGTCATATGGCTAGTAAGTGTTAAGTGTCTGAGGCTGGATTTGAACTCAGGTCCTTCTGACCCCAGGGCCAGTGTTCTATTCACTGTACAACCTAGCTGCCCCTTTTTGGGAGCTTTTGATTTAGGAATGCTAATGTTATTTTCCTCCTATTCCATGCTTTGATCCTTTTTGTCCCTGAAAAAGAAATCTATAGTAGGATTGTGTTTCCTCTGTTTGTTCATGTTGCCAGTCAATTACTTGACTTTTGAGCTTTTTGCCACAGTAGAACTCTTTTCAGAATGTCCCAAATCTCTGGGGTTTTTGCAGCTGCCAGAGCTACTAGGAGGGTGGCCTCTCTGCAGCTGCCACAAGCTCTGGCCCACTGGCCACACACTGCAGGACCTCCACCCAAGACAGTGATCCAGATCCAAGTAGGTCAAAGCACAAGTGATTACCCTCTGAATGGTCACTTGGTCCCCCTACAATCTGCATGTCAGGAGCTCTGGAGGTGGCCACACGGCAGTATCTAGGGCCACCATGCCTTCTCCACTTTGGCCGTGGGGGTCGGGGGCCCAACAGCACTTTTCTGACCCCCTCTTCCAGCAGAGTTCCATACTGACCTTTTACTTGCTCTTTGGCGTTTATGGGTTGAGAAGCCTGAAAACCACCACAGCTGCCTGTGATTCACTCTCCTGAAGTCTTCTCCCAATTTTTAACATTAAAAAAAAAATTTGAGTTCCGAATTCTCTTTTTCCCTCCCCTCATCCCTCATTGAGAAGCAATTTGATATAGGCATACATATGTGGTCATATAAAACATATTTCTATATTAGTTATGTTTTGAAAGAAAACATAGAGGAAAAACCCCAAAGAAAAATAAAGTAAAAAAAATACATGCTTCAATCTGTATTCAGACTCTATCAGTTCTTTCTCTGGTGATGGATAGCATTTTTCATGATAAGTCCTTCAAAGTTGTCTTGGATCATTGTATTGCTGAGAATAGTTAAGTCATTCACAGTTGATCATTGTACAATATTGCTGTTACTGTGTAAAATGTTCTCCTGGTTCTACTCATTTCACTTTGCATCAGCCCATGTAAGTCTTTCCAGGTTTTTCTGAAACCACCCTGTTCATTTTTTATTTTCTTTTTGGAGCGGGGAAGGCAGGGCAATTGGGGTTAAGCATGTTCATCATTTCTTATAGCACAATAATATTCTTCCACAATCATATACCACAGCTTGTTCAATCTTTCCCCAGTTAATGGCCACCCCCTCAATTTCCAATTCTTTGACACCATAAAAAAGAGTCGCTATAAATATTTTTGTACATGTAGATCCTTTCCCTTTTTGTTTTTATCTCTTTGGATTATAGACCTAGTAGTGGTATTGCTGGGTCAAAAGGTATGCATGGTTTTATAGTCCTTTGGGCATAGTTCCAAATTATTCTCTAGAATGGCCCAACTTAATATTTTCAAAAGAGAACTCATTATCCCTCCCTGTCCCCTACCACAAATCACCCATTCCCATTCCAAAGTTCCCTATTTTTGCTCCTCTAGTCACCTAGGTTTGAAACTTTCATGCCATCTTCAACTCCTTCCTCTTCCTTACCCCAAGTATATGATAAAAATTTGCCAAATGTTGTCATTTTCCTCACCACACTACTTCACACCTGTCCCCTTCTCTGCCCACACAGCCACCACTCTAGTTCAAGCCCAACCCTCACCACCTACGACCTGGACAAGTGCCAGGGTCTCCTAAAAAGTCTTACTGTCTCCAGTGTCTCCCCTCTCCAATGTTCCCTCCACATAGCTGCCTAAAGTGATCTTCCTAAAGTATAGATCTGACCGTGTCATTCCCTTCTACATAAATTTCATTGGTTCTTTAATACCTTTGGGGTCAAATGCAAACTCCTCTGATTAGTATTGAAAGCCCTTTACAACCTGGCCCCAACCTGACTTTATTATATGTGACTCTCTTCCATGCACTTGACATCAGACCAGTCTTATTACTTACTCCTCGGACACCACTACACTCTATTTCCTCTCTTTGCACATTTGCACTGGTTGTTCCCCACACCTTGGTTGCATGCCTTCCTCATCTCTGCCTCTCAGAATCACTAGCTTCCTTCAAAACTCAGCCTAAGTGAAACCTTCCATTTGAAGCATTTCCTGTTTCCTCAGCTTCTAGCACTCTCTCCACCCCCACCTCAAATTATCTTGTATTTATTTTGTATGCAACCTGCCTTCCATGGAAGGATGGCCACAGAAACCTTTGTGTGGGGCATGTGGAGGTATCTGTCTATTGTATAGGCACCTTACCCGGTATTTCCTAAGTTCCTACAGTCTTGCTTTTGTGGATGAGGCAAAAATCCAGTTATATGCATATATTTTATATCCACCTCTATTTATACATACCCCTGATAGAATGTAAACTCCTTGAGAGCAGGGAACTGCTTAACTTTTGTCTTTGTATATGGGATGCCTAGCACATAGGAAGGACTTAATAAATGCTTGTTGATTGGTTAATTGATTAACTGAGAAGTTCCAATTTGGCTAGAATGATAGATTGTGAGAAGGGGAATGTATGAGATAAGACAGTCAAATATGTTGGAGCAGCTTCAGGCTAACCAGTGGGTTTTAGAGCCATGCTGGGAATTAGAAAATCTAGTCTTTAGCCCTGTCTCTGCCTCTTACATGCCGTGTGGCCATGGGAAAAGGTTCTTCCCCTCACTATGGAATGAATGCATCAGAGTAGTCAGGGGTTGGCAAACTACGCCTGCCTCCTGTTTTTGTATGGCCAGTCAGTTAGGAATATTTTGGGTTTTTTACATTTTAAAATAAAGTCTTATTGCATTTGAAAATCGACAAACTATAAAAGCAAGCAGCGGATCAGATTTGGCCCTTGGACAGTTTTTTGCTGACCCTGGAATTAGATGGTCTCTCCCCAAAGACCTCTCCATCTCTGATACCCCATGGCTCTATGAAATGCTGGAGTTGGAAAACAAATCCATTTGTGACAAAGGTTCAGGAAGACCTTTAAACTTTAAACCTTTAAACCTTCAAACTCTATCTTGCTCTATCCCCAACTACAAATATTTTGTTGAAGGGAAATGGCCCTTTTTTTTTTTTAAAGCAATTGGGGTTAAGTAACTTGCTCAAGGTTACATGGCTAGTCATTATTTGTGTGTGGGTGCTCATTTTCTGAGGCCGGATTTGATCTCGGGTCATCCCAACTCCGAGGCTGGCACTCTTACTCACTGGGCCACCTAGCCGCCCCTTTAGGGCAATTGGGGTTAAGTAACTTGCCCAAGGTTACATGGCTAGGTTTTTGTTTGTGTGGATTAAGTGTCTGAGGCCGGCTCCAAACTCAGGTCCTTCTGACTCCAGGGCCAGCGCTCTATTCACTGCGCCACCTAGCCGCCCCGGAAATGGCCCTTTTTAATAAGTGGTGTAATATAGGCTTGGAGGAGGGGGCACAGGAAAACTTAAAAGTCTCTCTGAGTTCATTCAGTTCTGTGGTGTTCTAGACTAAGTTGAGCATTAGACACAAGAGAACAAGGCTTTTATTATATTATATTCACACTCGTGAGCTCAGCCTTAACCTTGTCACCTGGAAACTGAGTGTATGTAGCATTGGGGGTGGCAAAGGCCTAGGGTATAGGGAAATATTGGGAGGTTATGAAGTCTTAGACAATGGCATTTCCCCTCCACTTTGCGGCCTGTACCAGGATGTGTGACTATAAAGCAGAAGGAGGAGGGAGGGATGTGAGCTGATTCCAGGGCTGGAGCTCATAAAATTGGGGCCCAGGGTACTTTTGAACCTGGAACTAATCTACTGAAAGACTTAAAAAAAAACCAAACCAACAGCAACTTCTCCAGCCCTAATATGCTGAGGAGGATGGAGATAGGTCAGAAAGGGAAAGGGAGAAGTGTTGGAGGAGACTCAGGATGTAGTTGTGGTTAAGTTAGACTGGCTAAGAGGACCTGGGGCATTTCTATATCCTGTGGTCCATCTACTGGAAAAAGCCAAATCTTGGAGGTCCTCACCCAATCAACCAATAAATGTTTGTTAAGCATCTCCTTTGTGCTAGGCACTGTGCTACGGTCAGTTTGTGTTAGTGTATTTGTGTTGAGGTATCAATGTATGCATGAGCCTTTGTGTTTCTGTGTAAACATGTCTATACATGTAACTGTGTAAAAGTATCAGAGACTACATTACATATTTACATTGTGCCCATGGGTACATATGTGTTACATGTAAATATGTCTCTTATCTCTATGTGCTAAATATCTATACCCCTAGACATGGTCCCCAACACACATATACATGCTTTCCTTGCTTTCAGGCATTTCTTTCTTCCAAAGAGAGAGGGGTGGGAGTGGGGTCTAAACTCATCTGTGTGTAGGAATTAATAACTTCCATTTCTATTACAATTTATGCTAAGCTCTTTCCTCCCAATAACCCTGATATTAAATGTATGTGCCTGTGTGTATGTATACATACATATACATACACACATATCATATCATATATACACATATATGTATATACGTGTGTATGTGTATATATATATATATATATATATATATATATATATATATATATATATATATATATACTCTCTCTCTCTCTCTCTCTCTCTCTCTCTCTCTCTCGAGCATGTATGTACCAACTCTTTAGATAGCAATGACTCAGAGACAGTGTGGTATAATGAATAAAGGGCTGGCCTCAGAGCCATAAAGATCCAGATTCCAGTGCCGCTTTTGACAAACTCTCCTTACCTCTGCCTCTTAGTTTTCCTCATTTACTTTAAAATTCAATTTGTGGAGTCAAGAGGACCTGAGTGCAAATCTGGCCTCAGATACTTACTAGTTGTGTGACCCTGGGCAAGTCACTTAAACCCCATTGCCCCCACCCCGCCCAAATCCCCCTCAATTCAAAACCTACTTTCAAGAGGATAAGGAGCTCCTTATCTTCAGCAAAGGCAGGCTGTTTCTGGGGTGAAGGTGGAGGGAGGAGAGGAACTCTGAGAATAAGCATTTATATCTGTTACCAAAAATTCTAGCTAAGGCTTCTAGGTCTTACTTCCTGGGGCCCTTCCTTCCCTGCAGAGCCCCGCCCCAGCGTCTGCAGATCCCCTGTCCTTTCCCAGCCATAGCTTCTACCTAGTATACTGACTCTCAGGTTTGGGGGTTCCCTCACTGAGAAACATGCTGCCTATAGGATTTCTGAAGGGTACCAGCGCCCTCCAGGGGCCATTAGAAAAAAAAGTTATTTGCTGTGGAAAGTCCGGTAGAAACTTTCCATCCTTGCTGAGTAGCTAAGCCATGTACAGAATTATTTATTACCTATTTGGGAAAAGTTCTCGCAAATCCATCTGGTCTGTGCTATGGCTCAGATTCCCAGAGGGAGGCAGTACTATGAAATCACGCAAGTTTGCCTTTTATAGGATTTGGTCTTAGAGATGGTTTGTCTAGTGGTCAGACACCGCCTCCCCCCCGCCCCCTTCAAGGTAAGGAAAAGGAAGCACAGATGAGTTGTCACCTTCCTGAGATCCTCCAGGTAACAAGGTAGCAGAGATGAGATTTTAACTCAGGACTTCCAGCTCCAAATCCAGTGCTCCTTCTGATACACCACATCTCTGGTAACAGTCCTAGGGGCTCTCACCCTCCCATTCTCCTTGATTTCAGTCTTTTTTCTCTCCCACATGGAGGCTCTGAGGAGTCTAAACTTTTTTTTTTTTTTTTTGCTTTTTTTGGAGGGCAATTGGGGTTAAGTAACTTGCCCAAGGTCACATGGCTAGGTCTTTGTGTGTGTTCAGTGTGTGAGGCCAAATCCGAACTCAGGTCCTTCTGACTCCAGAGCCTGCACTCTACTCACTGCAGCTAGCCTCCCCTAAACTTATTTATAGTAGGGTGTTAGCAACTTAGATTTCCACAGTTCTTCACAATTCCCCCAGTTCTTTCCTCATAACTCTCTTGAGGCGGGTAGTACAGGGATTCAATCACTCCTTTCCAAACAAAGGTGAAGTAACTTGTCGTTTGGGCAGCACACAGCTTAGTAAAGGTCAGAGCTGGGATTCAAACCTGGAGCTGAAAGAGAACATTGAGACCACCTTGTCCATTGTACCCCATTTTATTGGGGGGAGTTACCCACCATTTTATAGACAAGAAAACGGAGACACAGACATATGAAGCAATTTTCTCAAGTTTACACAGGTAGTGGATTTTTTTTCTTCTACTAATTATGTGAGTGAGTGACTCTGTGTGTGTGTGTGTGTGTGTGTGTGTGTGTGTGTGTGTGTGTGTGTGTGTATCTTTAAGGTTTGCAAAGCACTTTACAACCATTATCTCATTTTATTTTCAGGACAACCCCAGAAGGTAGGTGCCATTATTGTCTTTATCTTACAAGTGAGGAAACTCCAGCAGACAAGTTAAGACATTTGCTCAGGGTCACACACCTAGGAAATGTTTGAGGTCAGGTTTGAACTCAGGGCTTTCTTACTCCTGATTCAGGGCACTCTATTCACTGCATCACTTGTCTGTGGAGCCAAAATTCAAAACCAAGTTTTCTCAGTCCAAATCGAGCATTCTGTCCATTATACCAAACTGCTTTAGTTAGTGGCTAATTAGTGACTTGCCTTAGTTTACCTCTCCCAGAGATATTTGCATTTTAAAAGAAAATGATCAGAAAAAAACTAATATCTAACCCAAAGTAGAAAATCACTAGTCATGGACTTTGGTGATACCTGGAAGTATTTTTGGCTAACTTATTAGCATCTTAAATTTGTAAGGGTTTTGTTTTATTTACTTTATTAAAGCACTTTCCCTGTCTGTTGTCTCATTTCCCTTCCAATCCTCCCCTAACCTTCATGAAATCAGTAAGATGGCAAAAGATGATTGTACCAGTTTCACAGATGAATGAACTGAAGCCTAGAATGGGGTCACCCTAGGTCACACTGCCTTTAAGTGGCCAAGCTGGAACTAAACAGCTCCCAGGTCTCTGGTTTCCTAGTCAGAGTTCTGCTTATTAGTATGTACTGTCTTTGCCTCCTTTCCTCCTCCTTAGCCAGACTGCTGACAAATGACTGCAGCCAATCATTTTCCCTCCAACCATAGCCAGATGTCCAACCACCTCTTGTCCATTTCTCCTTTATTTTGTCTAGAGTCCTGCTGATTACCTGACTCAACAAATTATAATAACTGTTAAGGTCTGGGAACTTAGCAGTTCCTGTATCTACTGATCCAAGACAAGGGGGAAAAAACTTCTCTGAGAAGTGAAAAGGAAAATTAATCACTTATTTTGTTGTTTAGTAATTTCAGTCATGTCTGATCCTTCATGACCCCATTTGGGGTTTTCTTGGCAAGATACTGCAGTGGTTTGCCATTTCCTCCTCCAGCTCAGCCCTGCTCACAATAATGGAAATAACCATGATCTGCCTTTCCATCCTCAAATTTCTTTTTTTTTTTTTGGAGGGCAATTGGGGTTAAGTGACTTACCCAAGGTCACAGGCTAGTTTTTGTGTTGTGTCTGAGGCCAGATTTTATTATCTTCATTTTACCGTGGAGTAAACTGAGGCAAACAGAGGTGAAGTGACTTGTCCAAGGTCTTGCTTGTTTGTTGTTCTTCACTCTTTTCAGCTGTGTTGGATTCTTCATGACCCCTTTTGGGGTTTTCTTGGCAAAGATACTGGAGTGGTGTGCCATTTCCTTCTCCAGGTCATTTTACAGATAAGGAAACTGAGGCAATCAGGGTTAAGTGATTTGCCCAGGGTCACATAGCCAGTAAATAAGTGTCTGAGGTTGGATTTGAATTCAGGTCTTCCTGACTCCAAGCCCAGCACCAGAGTGCTTCCACCACCCAACTATCACTAGAGAGCCCACACTTAGCACAAAGTACTAAGTCATTTATGGTAGAATTTGATGTGGTGGTTCTTGGAGGCATTTTTGGGATGGGTGAATGTTACATTTCATGAGGAATTTTTGGCTTAAAGAACTTCACTGTCTCATTTTCCTAGGTAATTAGGTGGCACGGTTGATTGAGCATTGGGCCTAGAATAAAATATATATCTTCATATAGTTACTAGCTGTGTGACCTTGGACAAGTCATTTAACCCATTTGCCTCAGTTTTCTCAACTGTAAAATGGGGATAATAATAACGCCTAGCTCCCATGGTTGTTGGGAGAATCAGATGAGATCATCTTTGTAAAGAGCTTAGCACAGTGCCCCACTTATAATAGGTGCTATATAAATGCTAGCTATTATTAAAAGCTTTACACCCCCCCAATGAGCCTAGTTATAATAATTTATAATAATTTCACAGATACAAGAACTTAAATGACTTGCCTGAGTCATATAACTAGTAGGGCATAGACCAAGGTCTTCCTAATATCAAGACTATCCCTCTGCCTGTATGTTATGTTATGTTGTGTTGTATTGTGTTGTATTGTATTGTGTTGTGTTGTGTCGTGATGTAATGTGATGTGGCATTATATTGTAGCTTGGTGGTGTGGTGGATAGAGCATAAGGCCTGGAGTCAAGAAGACCTGAGTTTAAATCCAACCTCAGACAATTATTAGCTGTGGGACCCTGAGCAAGTCACTTAACCCTGATTGCCTCAGTTTCCCCATCTGTAAAATGATCTGGAGAAGGAAATGGCAAACTATTCCAGTATCTTTTCCAAGAAAACTTCAAATGGGGTCATGAAGAGTTGGATATGACTGAACAACAACATATATTTGTATTGTTGTGTTTTATTATTACCATATTATATCTCTGCCCAACCCATAGAACATATTTAATAAATGTTTGTTGAATTGAATAATAATGATAAATTACATTCACATAGTGTCTTCACATTCATTACTTTCCTGGATCTTCAGAACAAACCCAGAGTGGATAATACAAATACCCTTATTCCTATTTTGCAAATGAGGAAACAGAGGCCGGGGGGGGGGGAGGGGAAGGGGGCTGACTTTCACACACACACACACACACACACACACACACACACACACACACCATCTAAGTAGCAGTGAGATAGGTAATATAAGAATTATTATTCTCAACTGAGGCTCTGAGGAAGTCATTTAGCTCTGAGGCTAACTTGTGTGACTTTTCCATATCTGAGCCTCAGTTTCCCCATTCATAAAATAAATGGATTGAGCTATATGACCTCACAGCTTTCTTCAGATTCTAACATTCTTTAATTATATAACTTGACCTGCATTCTAAATTTGGTATGTAGTCCATTGAACTATACTGGTTCCAGAATCCATTGCTTTTGCAGGGAAAGACAAGGCTTTAAATCACACCTCTGTGAGTCATTGCTTTTTTGGTTATTTTAGCCCAAATCTATAATTTCACTTCCAGTAAGGAAACTTGTTCTACCCTTCTATTCCTCACCCATCCTGATTGTCAACTGTTCTGCAACATATAGTTTAGATAGAGTTGTTTGTGGCACTGAACAGTTAATTGACATCTTCAGAGTCAATCCATTGTAGTAGCAAGCACCCCAACATTCCCAGGGTGGCTGCCAACACAGGTTCTTAGATCTGCTTTTCAAAAGGAAAACAACTCAAAATCGGTTAAAAAGCTTACTTTAATCAAACAAACATATTACCTAGTTCAGGGGGAAAACTTCAGAGTATACAGACAGATTAAACAGACAGGCTTCCAAACTGTCCAACCATTATCAATACCAAAATCACAGTTACCAGAGAGGGAAGCATCAACATCTGGGTTTTCAAAGCTGGGGGGCTCTCAATGGCTGCCCAGAGTCTCATCTGGTCAAATCACACAACACTTCTCAAAGTGAGCCCCAAAGCAAAGGCTCCCATCAGGGTTTATATAGCCTTCTCCTGGCTCAGAGAATGTAACCACCCTCTTGACCCACTGCCCAATCACACAGCATCAAGGTGTGGTCATTCCTGAAAGCCAAGTCTCCTACCATAGGCTCCATGTGACCACATTCGGCCTATTAGGAGGCAGAGTATATTTTCAGATCAAGGAAGGGTTTCAGAGCCAATCAAAGGGCCTAGGGGCAGGGAAGATCTTTAAATCTGCATTTCCATTACATTCTTTTTTTTTTTTAAGCAATTGGGGTTAAGTAACTTGCTCAAGGTTACAGGACTAGTCATTATTTTTTTTATGTGTGGGTGCTCATTTTCTGAGGCCAGATTTGATCTCGGGTCATCCCAACTCCGAGGCAGGCGCTCTTACTCACTGCGCCACCTAGCCGCCCCAAAGAGTAATTGTTTTATTTTTATTTTATTTTTTGCTTTTTGGAGGGCAATTGGGGTTAAGTAACTTGCCCAAGGTCACACAGCTAGGTTTTTGTTTGTGTGTGCTAAGTGTCTGAGGCTGGATACGAACTCAGGTCCTTCTGACTCCAGGGCCAGCACTCTACTCACTGTGCCACCTAGCCGCCCCCCATTACATTCTTTTATATGCCAAGTAGACTTAGAAGGTCTGCCTTGATGTCAAAGCTGTTTCTCCATCCATTACATTTGACTGCTTTAAAGGGTCAAAAACTTCAATGGGGCAAAAACAAATCATGGGGACTATTTTGGAGCAATGTTTACTATACTGGGCATCACTGAGAATCTCCCAAAGTGGTAAGACAGGTCTTTACTAGGCACTTATCATGGGTGAGGCAAGACTTCAGTCAGGAGGTATTCACTCAAAATTAGGAGGTTTAGACTCCTATTATCTGGGAGATCTGCCCACCCCAAAGCAAACGGAAAAAAATGAATGATAGGCCAAAGAATGTCAGAGTTGTCAGGAGACCCTTGACTAACTTCCTCACCTATCATCCTCCTTTTACAGAGGGGGTATGTGATGTGCTAGGGGTCACCCAGGGGATGCATGGCAAAGTCTAATTTCTTTGTTTCTCTATGCCTCAGTTTCCTCACTTACAAAATGGGGGTGAATAATCTTTGTACTCTGTACCTCATAGTCACTAGTTAAATGACCTTGGACAAAGGGCATTTCAGAAGAAAAAGGAGACCCATAAAAGGAATGGACTTATGTAAGGTAACAGAATTTGTGGTAGATACAGGACTAGCACCCCGTTTTCCTGACTTCTAACCTGGCAACCATTTCCAATGTAGATGGTACAGTGGAATGAGCAGTACTATTGGTATCAGAAGTCTTACATTCATTTCTTGCCTCTGGGACTTACTAGCTGAACAGCCTTTTCCAAGTCATTTTGATTGCCATTTCCTCATCTGAAGGAGTTGGGCTAGATGGCTGCTTCTCTCTGTAGAGCTATTATTCTATTATAGATCTTTGGCTTCTAACTTTGTATAATCACATGATAGCTAGGTTTATATAGGTTTACAAAGTGCTTTACAAATGTTATGTTATCTTTGCAATAACTCTAGAAAATAAGTGCCATTCTTATCCCCATTTTATAGATGAGGAAAATGAGGCAGACAATGGGTAAGTTACCTGGCCAGGGTCCCACTGCTAATAAGTGTCTGAGGTCAGATTTGAACTCTGGTATTCCTGGCTCCAGGTCCATTTCTCTATCCACTAAGCCACCTAGCTGCCTCTAGTCTTTGATGCCCCTTTGTGAAATTAATGGAGGGGCCTCTGATTTTTTTTTTCGCTTTTCAGAGGGCAATTGGGGTTAAGCAACTTGCCCAAGGTCACACGGCTAGGTTTGTTTTGTGTTTGCGTTAAGTGTCTGAGGCCGGTACAGAACTCAGGTCCTTCTGACTCCAGGGCCGATGCTCTACTCACTGCGCCACCTAGCCACCCCCAGGGGCCTCTGATTTTTGAAGGCTGTTTCTATGGAGTAAAAAGTTCTGGCAGAACCCAGCAAGGTGAACAAGCTTTGAGTATAGGACATTAATATATTTTTCATCTCCTGTGGATGATGGAGCATCCTATTTAAATGAAGAGAGGCTCTTTACCAAGAGTTTGGGCCATAGAACTTCATTATATGGATCAAAATAAAAATTGGCCCCAGTCCTGTGCAGCCCCTTTCTGCTTCCAAATTGAAAGTTGAGGTAGAAAACACAGGCAGAGGATATGAATTACAAAAATCTAAGACTATCAACTAACTCATGATACTCTCAATGTATGCTCTCTGTCCAATGACCAACTTGTTGACATGTTACCCTTGAAGCTAGAATATCCATATCACCATTCTTGGTTTTTTTTTTTTTTTTTGCTTTTTGGAGGGCATTTGGGGTTAAGTAACTTGCCCAAGGTCACACAGCTAGGTTTTTGTTTGTTTGTTTGTTTGTGTGTGCGTTAAGTGTCTGAGGCCAGATCTGAACTCAGGTCCTTCTGACTCCAGGGACGACGCTCTACTCACTGCGCCACCTAGCCGCCCCCATATCACCATTCTTTTTTAAAATTTTTTGAGGGAATCAGGGTTAAGTGACTTGCCCAGGGACATATAGCTAGTAAGTGTCTGAGGTCAGATTTGAATTTAGGTCCTCCTAACTCCAGGGACCATGCTTTATCCTCTGTGTCAACTAGTTTCCTCCTTCCTCCCCCTCCCCCGACCATTCTTGATGAGAACAAAGCCAAGAGTTGCAAAGAAGTTCAAACTAAATGGAAGGGTAGATCAGAGATCCTCTTTGGATATCCTCTCTGCTCATCTCCGATCTTGCTTCTCCAGGTACCTTTCAGACATCTCAAACTAGATGCCCAGTAGATATTTAAGTGAAACTATCTAAAACAGAACTTACTCTCTTCCCCCCAAACTTCCTTCCTCCTAACTTCCCTATTACTGTAGAAGGTATCCTCTTAGTCCCTCAGGCTCACGACCTAAGTGTTATTTTCATCTCCTCACTATTTCTTACTGCTCATATCCAATCTGTTGTTAAGGTCTATAGATTTCATCTCTATATGTTTCTTTCCTCTGACATAGCCACTACTCTGGTGTAGATCCTCATCACCTCATACCTGGACTATGGCAGTAGCTTGTTGGTGAATCTGACTGCCTCAAGTTTCCCCATACCAATCCATCCTCCATTCAGCCACCAGTGATTTTCCTAAAGCACAAAGCTGACCATATCACCCTTCACTAAACTCCAGTGGTCCCCTATTACCTCCAGAATCAAATACAAAATGCTTGTTTGACATTCAAAGCCCTTGATAACCTAGCAACCTCTTATCTTTCTAGCCTTCTTACATCTTACTTCCTGACACATACTGTCCAATCCAGTGACCTTGACCTCCCGGGTATTCCACAAACAAGACATTGAGGGCTCCTGGTATTTTCTTTTTGCTTTTTTTTTTTTTTTGGAGGGCAATTGGGGTTAAGTGACTTGCCCAAGCTCACATGGCTGTAAGTGTTAAGTGTCTGAGGTTGAATTTGAACTCAGGTCCTCCTGACTTCAGGGCCGGTGCCTTACTCACTGCACCATCTAGCTGCCCTGGCTCCTGGTATTTTCTTTGGCTGAGTCCCATGCAAGGAATGCTCTTCTTCCTCATCTCTGTCTTCTGACTTCCCTGTCTTCCTTTAAATCTCAACTAAAATCCCATCTTTTTTAGGAAGCCTTTCTCAACCCCTCCTAATTCTAGTGCTTCTCCTCTTTTGTTTTTCTCTTTACCTTGTGTTTTGCTTATTTGTACATATTTGCTTGTTTGCTGCTTCCCCCATTAGTCTGGTGAGCTCTTTTGAGGGCAGGTACTGTCTTTTACCTCTTATTGTATCTACAAGGCTTACTTAACACAGGGCCTGGTACATAGCAGTTGCTTAATAAATGTTTATTGACTAACTGATTGACTGAGGTACGCCAGCTCCTGGAACACTACAAGATCTCTTCAGTGAAATCTAAAACAACATGAAAGATATTGGTCTAATCTAGATGGACAGAGTGGATGAAACATACATTCCTCAAATTGACTGGGTCACCTATTGCATTATTATATGTATCTTGAATAAGCACTGCAAAGTAACAATGCATAGAATTAAGGAGTAAGTGGATATCAGACTGGGTATATTTGGGAAATTGAGTACTGTTTCCTTGATCCCAGACTATTTCTCTATAAGATCCTCTTCACTGTGTTGACCTGAAAATTTGGTTAAATGAGGCAAACAGGCTAGGTGATATGTAAATTCATATTGCATATTCTCTTAAAGCTAGACAAAGCTAGCAAGTTTGTACGTACAAGGAGCCAAAATCCAAGTTCTGACTGCCTGACCCAAGATTGACAAAGTTTTGATATGTTTTAGGACAATTCCAGGATGTCCGTGTCCCTCAGATTTATGGTCTCCCTGATTTATGTTTTTACAAAGGAAGTTTCTTAGTTGAATAAGTCACAAATGTAATTAGACAAGATAATTGACCAAAGGTAGTGTCAGTTGGAAATTACAATCCCAGGATATTTGAGCTTCCCACACACAGCACAGGACTCTAGGAAAGATAAGAAAAGTCCACTATTAGAATTGCAGGCATCCTGTCATAAAGGGGAAGAATACTCACTGTTGACCTTGTCTGGTCTTTCAAGTTACAGACACAGGAAAGGGCATTTTTAGAGCAAAGCAAAGCAGTCTGATTGATTAGTCCAGGCTTTGGCTCTTATTGAAGTTCATAAATGATATTAATTATTATTAACTGTCACTAGTTTCTTGAAATTGATAGTAAATCAATGGAGAATAAAAAGATACATGTTAAGTATAAGTAACAGTGAATTAGTATAAATAGTGGCATAAAAGAAATAGTTTTGTAGCATTTAGAACACAATGTAACACAGAATAAGTAGCAGGTTGGGATTTAAAGCTATTTTTCTTTGACCCTGAAGCTAATCATCTTCTCACCTTACAATATGTATACAAACATTTCTCATGAGATGGTATAGGATAGATGAGGAACAGTGGATGGACAGCCTCAGTTATAATAATAATAACAAAAACAATAACCAACTCACTTTTCTATATCACTGTGACTTTCATCACAAGTGAAGTAGGTAATAGAATGACCAGAAACTGAAGTTCAGAGAAGGGGTGTGCCTTGCCTGAGGTCATGAAGCTACCAATTATTGAAGGCAGGACTTCACCATCTGTATGAAAGTATCTAGTCCAGCACTCAGAATCAGAAAATGTGCATCCTCTATGGGGGATTTTTAGTAAAACATTACATTGGATAAAATTTAAGAAAAACAAAACATGAGCTAAAAATAAAATAGAATGAGGTGGTATGGACCAGTTTCATTCTGTAGAGGTAAAGTAAATACCCTGAGGAAATCACATATCCACCATATTTAGGTACATTTACAGACAGGGGTAGGGGATGGTGAAAATTATGTTGGGAGAAACTGTTCACGATCAAAGTCTGGAGGAAGCCAAAGGGAGCCCTTAGCTGTGTAGTCTTCAGCTGAGTGATGGATGGGTCAGAATGAGAAAGGAGGAGCTAGTGACCCTTCTCCATAAAGCCAGGCTTCACCAAGTCTCTGTGAGCACTCTGCAACTAGCGTCTTCCATCTTAATTTTGATTTTACTTCCCATAGATACCCCCCTTAGTGTTTGACTTGCTCTTTTTATGATTGGCGGCATTTGGCTTTGTTTTGAACTATGCTCTGTTTTCTCTTTGCCCTCTTGGAATCTGGCTTTATGTTCAGACCTAAGGGCATTATGTCTTCTAGTTTGTTGAACTGAGACTAGCATCTGTTAATCCCACCCCACCTAGTGCTGCCCCTCCCCTTCCTTCCTGCCTTCCCCCAAACTTCTGGTTAGCAGGGCATGGTATCTGTACATTTTTAAAACTTTACTTTCACCAAGAAGAGGGAGAATGTGCTGAATGTGGAGAGCACTAAAGGAAGCAATAAAAAACAATTGAAATGGACTATGGACTTCCAGTTTGTGTGAAACTCCTCCCCCTCTACCTCCTCCCTTTTAGTCCTGGACAGAGGACTTTTCCCACCACAGACAGAGCAGGTTTTGCTCTGTCCCTCCCCTTGGTAAAGTGGTTTGTTTCCTGCAAGGGGGAACAGCAAGGGACCTACATATAAAAATGGCATAACTAAGGACCCTGAGGAAAGAATATAGATTGCAGATCCAGTACACTGAGAAGAGCAAGGGAAGCTGGGACCCTAGATAGTCACTTAACTCTTTACTAAACTCCTCTTTCCAGGATCCATACAGAATATCCACCTTCTAGCTAAAGAGAGAGACTGAATCCATGGTTTCACTACCAGGTTCTAGAATCTGGAAGAGCTCCCAGGCTACTTGGGGAGGAAGTAGAAGGGCACTAATGCTCATTCTGTGATATGATTGATATGGTTTTTGTGACTTTAATATTCATTACTGTGCCCGTTAAATGCTTAAAGTTAGTGTGGTAAGCAACTAAAAACCCAGGCCTCAGTAAAATTCAGAATTTCCAAATTTTTGGCCTGAAATAGGCAAATTACCATGGAAAGTTCTCATCACTGAAACCCAAGCTTGTGCAAGTCCACAGAGGATGGACCAACATGCTACACATAAGCAGGAGATGATTCATTCCAAACACAGCAGTCTTTTCAGAATCAACTTTCTGTATTCAGTTGGCTCTTTAGCTGGTTAGAACAAAGATCAAAGTCAACACCAAATTGGAAGGAAAAAATAGGTATGAGATGACATCAGCTTTAAATTATTTCTTCAAACAAACTCTGGAAAATGGATAAAAGTAGAGACCTTGCCTTGATTATCATTCCTTACAAAACAGTTGCCACAACAGAGGCAGAAAGGACTAGAAAACTGCCTTAGTTTGGAGTCATTTAATCCCTTCAGTAAGTAGATTCATGGCAATGAAGGGCAAGCCAGGTGGAGAGTAAAAATTCATTTGAAAAAAATATTAGAAGGAAAATGACAGATGATTATGAACAGTATTACCTCAGAAAACATAAAAGAACTAGAGGGGAAAATGAATATGTAGGAAGTTTGGTATGAAATTCACCTAAACCAGATCATCCTGATTGCATCTGTTATAGGATCTGGACTTTAAGAGACTGTCTTGTCCAGGCAGGAGAAAGGTAACAAATAGATGTGAATGGAAGAGAGCTACCACTATTTTTTTTTATAATGATCTATTATAAAAAGAATAGCAACAAGAGCAGAACTATCACATTTGGACTCTACCACCTCTATACCCAGAGGGATGCTAGAGTCAGTTATATCAGCTCTTAAGAACCATACCTGATATTATGTCAGTGAGACTTCCCATTACTCAAATATTTAAATGGATTTCATAGATGTGGATATTCTCTTCATCAGTGCAGGTTTCAACATATCTATGCTTGCCTATCCTCTGCTCTTGTCTACATTATATAAATTTGCTTCAAGGAGGCTATTCAGTGTGTTAGAGGGTTTCTTTGTTTTTATTTTACTTGTTGTTTGTTGAATATTTTAAAGCTTTTGATTTGGTAGAGAAAAACCTCACCTTTAAGGCTTTCTTCTGACAATGTATGTCCCATTCATAGATCAAAATTATTCAAGATTCCTTGGAAGTAACAGAAATGGCCTTATTCAATGAATGACCTTTGATGATAAATATGTTGTGAGAAATACGTAAAGCAGGGAGTTATACTCAAAAGTCACTGAACATTGTAGAGTCATCTGGAAGATATCCATTACCACTCAAAAAAGTTTGGTTGACCATCTACACAGGAAAGACCAAGCAGATGAAAAAGATTTATTATCCATAGTATCACCGGCATTTAGATGAATAAGCTATAGAGGTTATCTATCTATCTACCTATCTATCTTGGATAGATGATACAAATTGATGGGTTGGGCCTAAAATCAAACAGGAAGAAGAAAGCAGGCTGGGTTGTCTTTGGGAAATTTTAGAGCCTTTAATTACCTCATTCTTCTTTTAGAATTAGTCTTTTTAATTTCAACATTCCACAGGTAACTGTGAGTCAATCACTCAATTAATCAATCCATAAACATTTATTAAGCTGTTGATATACCAGTCAAGGTGCTAGGTGCTAGAGATACAAAAATAAAATGGTACACTTTGGGGAGTTTATTTGTTACAGGTGGAGATGACATGTATACATAAAAGTATTTATATATATGAATGTATGTGTAATGTAATCTTTTGGGAAAGGAAGGTGAGTATATCAGAAAATGGAAGTGGCTATTTGAACTGAGATTTGAAGAAAGCTAGGGATTCTATGAGGCCAAGGTGAGGTGACAGAGCATTCCAGGCATGGAGGTAGTGTTGGGAAGGGCAGTAAGTGCAAAGGCACAGGGAGGGGAGGTAGAATGTTATGTATGAGGAACAGCCAAGCCATTGAAGCCAGATGTGTAGGAAGGGAATAATGTAATTAACAAGGTTGAAAGGTTGGTGGGAGCCAGGCTGTGAAGGTCTTTAAATGCCAAAGAGGAATTTGTATTTTATCTGAGACCTAGAGGTGATAGAAAACCAAAGGAATTTATTAATTAAGGGCAGACCTGTGCTTTTGGAAAATTTTTTTTGGAGCAGTACAGAGAATAGATTGAAGTAGAGAGAAACTTGGGGCAGGAAGAGCTATTAAGAGGTTATCACAATTGTCCTGATGAGGTCTTGACCTCTCGTGGTGGCTGTGTGAGTGAAGAAAAGAAGGGAAGAGATGTGAGATGTTATAGAGATAGAATCAACAAAAAGCATAAAATATCTCTGAAGACCTTAAAATGAGAATTAGCACAGTGCAGTGGAAAGGACACTGGTTTTAGAGTGAAAGGACCTGGATTCAAATGTGACCTCTGATCATTACAACCTGTGTGAACTTTAGCAAGTCACTTCTGATGGAGTGTTTGGGGTGTCTATGTTTGTAACATCAGTTTGTAAAATCACATTGCCCCCTCCCCAGCCTCAGAGCATTAATTCTGCCCCTTCCCCCTGCCAGCACTCCACCCAGCAACAATTCATGAATTGTTTATGTCCCCTTAGTATAATGGCCAGCTGCACCACTGAATCCTTCAATGTACTCTCTGTAAGTTAACTCCTCAGCCAATTAGGCACATCCTGAATCCCCATTAGCCTTGGTTCCCAACATTCATCTTGTCAAACATGATACTGATGTGTGGCAGACTAGGTACTTCTCAGTCAGCCCTGACCCCTAGCTGACTTAGTGACATTTCAAGCCTAAAACCACACCTCCAGGTAGCCCCACCTTGGGCTATTTCCCAGTGAATTATGGGCAATATGCCTGCACAGTAGATAATAAAAGTGCATGTTCCTTTAAGCACTGACCACTCCTTAACTCCTCCCTAATCCCACCCTTACTCACCTAGTTAGCATAATTGACATCTGATTTACTACTATAACTCTTTATAAACTATACCTATGACTTCTTTAAGGTTGCAAGTTCCCTAAGACCTCCTGCCCGCTGTATAGCGTAACAATAAACTTTTATAATCCTGACTTAAAAGATTGCTTGGGTCCTATGAATTCATTCCAGACTGCCCACAGGGACTCTGGTCATTGGAGCCCCTGTAACACCTCTTCTTCCCTCATCACTTCCATTCTCTAGGCTTTGATGTCTTAATGTTTAAGGAAGAAAACATGCATTTATTAAAACACCTACTATGGGCCATACACTTTACAAATATTATCCCATTTAATTCTCACAATAGCCCTAAAATGCTATTATTATCCCCTTTGAGGAAACTGAGGCAAAAAGCAGTTAGGTGATATGCCCAGTTAGGTCATGCAGGTAGGAAGTATAGAGACCAGATCTGAACTCATATCTTCCTGATACCGGGCCCAGGGCTCTATCTACTATGCCATATAGCTTTCTCATCTTTCAATGAGGGATATAGACTAGATGGCTTTTGAATTCCCTTCTAGCCCTGGAGCTATGATTCTATGAGGTTGTGAGTAATATCACAGGGACAAGGTGAGTGGGCTACAACACCCAACAATAAGAAATTTCAAAGAAACAGAATACAAGATATCAGTGAAACATATGATCAAAAATAATGTAAATAGGCTGATGACATCATGAAAGTAAGGGAGACCATGTTGGGTTCCACTAGTATACTAGAAATTCCAGTCAGCTCGGCACCATGGCAAGGAGGAAAGCAACTTTCTCTGCCCTATACCACAGAACAGAAGAGGCCAACCAGTCTTCACTCCAAACCACCAGGAACCATGCTCAACTTGATAAAGGGCAAACAGCAGCAGCAGCAGCAGCAGCAGCAGCAGCAGCAGCAGCAGCAAGAGGATGTGGGCCTAATACCACAGAGAGAGGTGGTACTTTCTATTCTTGTCATGATCAGCAGAGTGGATCACATTTGGAACTCAGCTTAGACTCTTCCACTATGACTAGTAAATGCCTATCTCTTATATAACCCTACAGCATTCCATCACAGATTTTCTTTCAAATTGACATCAAATCAATGACTCTTCTAATTCTAAATCTACCTAACTCCACTATGATCTCTAGTCCACATCTCTTCATTTTGTAAAATAAAATAAAATAAAATAGTAAGAGAGACTTATCTACACTATTCCCTGAATCTACTAATCTGGGAACTTGTTTAAAAAATGAAATGAAATTAGCCCAGTATGACCTATTCTTAAAAGAATGATTAATATCTTTTGTTTTTATATCACCTTCATTTTCAAATATATTCCTTGTCTATCCTCTTACCAAGGAAGTTATCCCTTGTAACAAAAAATTAAAAAGAATTTAAAAGTCAGCAAAACTAGTCAATATGTGGTAAAATGCCACAAAGTTCCACATTCATAGTCCCCATTCTCTACAAAGAAGGGAGGCAGGTAAGTTTTTTCATCTTTTAGGCCATGCTGTCATAATTACACTGCCTGTCCTTCCTTCCTTCCCCTCTCCCTCCCTCCTTCCTTCCTTCCTTCATTCCTCCCTCTCTTTCCTTCCTTCTCTCCCTCCCTCCCTTCCTTCCCCTCTCCCTCCTTCCTTCCTTCCTTCCTCCCTCTCTCTCTCCTTCCTTCTCTCCCTCCCTCCCTTCCTTCCCTCCTTCCCTCCCTCCCTTCCCTCCTTCCCTCCCTCCCTTCCTTCTCTCCCTCTCTCCCTCCCTCCCTTCCTTCCTCTCTCTCTCTCCTTCCTTCTCTCCCTCCCTTCCTTCCTTCCCTCCTTCCCTCCCTCCCTTCCCTCCTTCCCTCCCTCCCTTCCTCCCTCCCTCCCTTCCTTCCTTCCCTCCTTCCTTCTTTCCTCCCTCCCTTCGTTTTCCTGTTCTGCTTATTTCACTCCTCATCGGTCTATGCCTCTCTGAGCACTGTTTTTTCTTTCTTTCGGCAGTTTCATCCCAAGGCATCCTTGCCCCAAAGCTTCCGCAGCTCTTCCTCAGCAGTTGACAACACGTACTTTGTTTTCATTTCTGTGCTAGTACAGAAGGCGCTGCTGCGGCTCTCCTATGTGACTTTGACTTTCTCGGTATATATATGCCTGGTAGCGAGATCTCTAGGTTGAACAGTAGAGACATTTTCTCTTTTCATTTCTTTCTTCGCATAATTCCGAATTGCTTTTCAGAAAGAGTGGACCAATTCACAGCTACACCGGCAAATACTTTTTCACAACAAATCTGTGAGATCTGGAGTGCATGCATGATTATTTTTCTTTCATAGAAGGGGACACTGAGGCTCAGCTATTTGGTCAGGATCAAACAGCAACTCAGAGTTGGAGGCAGGATTTGAATCATGTTTTTTTTTTTTTTGGGGGGGGGGTCCTTTCTGCCACTCCGTGAGGATCTAGGAATTCCACTCCCTCTACAATTTCACCTTCCAGGTGATGTGGGTGGAGTATTTTTAACCCCAAGTTAGCGCCCGGCCCTCTGCTCCACAAAACTACAATTCCCTTGGGTCTATGCGGTGAAGGGCGAGAAAGCGCTCTTACGTGTCAAAGGGCCGGAGAAAGGAGTGGAACCGGAAGGCCTGCTGGGAGAAGAGCCGAACTCCATTTCCCAGCAGTCTTCGGGCGCGACATCTCGCTTCCTCTTCTCTGACCCTCCCCCCCCCAATCGCGCCGATCCGCGCGCACGTAGCGTGGGTGACGCGTAATATGTGGGCCGCTTGGAACCGCGGTCGCGCCGTGTGTGTGAGTGACTGAGGGAGTGAGGCACTGAGGAAAGAAGGGCGGGAGGGAGGGAGGGGAGACTGCTCGGCAGGGGTCGGGAGTGCTGCGGGAGACCCCGGGAAGGTAAAGCTGGCGGCTGGGGATTGCCGGGGGAGGGGATGGGGCGCGCGCCCGGGGCGGGCGGGAGAGGGAGGCAGGGAGCGCGCGCGGGGCGGCGGCGGCAGCAGCGGGGAGGAGGGGGAGGGGCGACACCTGCACTGCCGGAGGGGAACCGGTGCCGGGGGCTCCCTGTCACTTGGGACTGGCCTTCCCTCCCCCCTCGTGGGGGCGGGGCCTCGGCACTCCCTCTCCCCCTCTCCCAGATCAACCTCTTTCCTTCCTCTCCCGAGATCTCATCCCCCCCAAAAAAACTTCTTGGGGAGTAACCTCTCCTTCTGTTACTCCTCCCCTCACCCCTCTTCCTCTCCTCTCTCCGCCCTGCCTTCCCTCCCTTCTCTTTCCCACCTCCTTCTTGCTCCAGTCTTTCCATCCTCCGTCCTTTTCCTCCTCCCCTCCCCCCGCCCCGTCTTCCCTTCCCCTTATGGGGTGGAGTGGAGGGGGTATTGTTTCTTCCCCCCCACCGCCCTCTAAATCCGCCTTAGTGTTTACGTGATGTGGGTTGGGGGTTCCATTTTCTCCCCTCTCCCAGTTACACCCGCCTCCTACGCGGCTTCCTAGCACCTAGGTTGGGACCGATTGTCTCTTCCCACGTTTTCCCCTCCCCTCCCCTCCATGACCCTGTCCCGCCTCACTCCTGGACTAGGATTGGGGGAGGAGACGGGGGAGGAGACGAGGGCGGAGCTTTCCAGTTACTTTCTTCTCCTCGCGGTGGGTTGGGAGTGCCTGCGAGGTGAGGTGTGTAGAGTTCGGTAAACTGATGCCGGCATTGAAGCAAACGAAACCCCAAACCAATCCTCGGGTCCCGCAGATCTCTAGGCTTCCACCCCTTAAAGCAGCAATCCCCGCAGTTTTCTTATTCAAGGAAATTTTTCTTTCCCCGTTGTACTTTTGAGAGGTCGAGTTTAAAATTTGTTGATAAAGTAGTTGTAAATTTTTTTGGGGGGTGGGGTTGTATTTTCTCAAATTAGATTTTGTATCACTTTGTTTGCATCTCATTTTGTCAGGTGGTTTGCATTTTCAGTGAGGCATTGATTAATGAACGCTTCTCTAAAGAATTTATATTAATAACAGCTTCCTTTGTTTTAGTCTTTACTACATGAAAGTTGAGGCATTCATTAGTTGCCTGAACCTGTAATTTAGTTCGTTTTCTAGTGTATTGGATTTTAAAGTATTTTCTTCCATGTTTATTTAAAAAGGAAGCTTTCTTTGTATTTGTGCTGTCAAGATCTGGACATGATTGGAAGTGAAATGCCTTCCCTCCTCATTTTAGTTTGTAATGGGATTTTTGAATGCTAGAGATAAGAGAGACAGAGGGTTTTTTATTTTGGCAAAGGTATGGGGAAAAAACCCCAATGTTTTACAGTTTTGGGGTAGTTACTGGGTACAGTAACTTTCTTTTCCTTGTATTCCACAGTTATTAAATTAAAAAATGATTTTATGGCAGGTATAATCATGTTACTATCAGTTGTTTTGAATTTATAACTGACTTTCCTGAGTTCACAGGCATTGTTTGTGAAATGAATGGAAATGTGGTTTTTAAAAGTTGGAGATTTATTTCATGGGTTTTAGGTGATCTCATGCTTTCAGTGATTTTTGGATCCTATTTTAACCTAAGTAAAACCACTTGTAAAGTAAAGACCAATTGTAAATGTATGCTATTTTACTTATTTAATCAACATTGGTTGAATTTTATATACGATAAAACGACTACACAAATGTACTAGGATGGTCATTTTTGTAGATGGTGGTTTCATCCTTTAGGGCATGTTAATAACATTTTACTAAACAGTTACTTCTTGGTAAGCCTGGTTTAAGGGATGACATGTAGGTAATGTAGATGTTAAAAAAGGGTTAGACTGAGTATTTTTAAAAAACTAAAGAACTATCCAGGGCAACTATGTGGCACAGTAGGTGGAGCACTGGACCTGAAGTCAGGAACACCTGAGTTCAAATCCAGTCTCAGACACTGTCTATGTGACCCTGGGCAAGTCACTTAACCTGGTTTTGCCTCAGTTCCCTCATCTGTAAAATGAATGTGAGAAGGAAATGGCAAATCACTCCAGCATCTTTGCCAAAAACAAAACAAAACAAAACCCAAATGTGGTCTGAGTTCATGATTAAACAATAACAGAGAACCAGCCATCCCACAGCTTTTGTCAGGCCAAAACATCAAGAGAAACCCTACCTTTTGTTGAATTAAACCATGATATAATGTATAAGTGAGGCTTAACTAAAGAGAAGAATCTTAACTTGACAGGGAGTCAGTTCTGACCATGGTTTAACCATTGAGTTGTGCTGGGACAATCATTCTGGAACAGCCATTTACTTTTTTTGTGGTTCTATTTTTTCATCTGTAAAATAGGTAGAACAGTTGTTGCCATCCTACAGTGCCTATCTCAAGGGCAGTTATGAGGATAAATTAGGTCACGCTTTGGACTTCTTAGAGCAAGGCACAACAAGAATTAATGAGGTAGTATCTTCATCTTGGGATCCTAAATTTTGAGCTGGAAGGGACCTTAGAAGTCATCTACTCCATTTTCATTTTATGGTTGAGGAAATTGGGACCCAGTAGGATTAAGGGTCCTGCCCAAGCTCTCTCACAGGTAGTAAAGCCTAGGATTGGGACTTGAACCCTAATCCCTTGACTACAAATCTACCATTCTTCTTTTGTACTAGGTTGCCTTATGTTGTCATGTTCAATAATACAAGAGTGGTCAACTTACCTAGAAGATAGCTAGCATTTATATAAAGCTTTAAGGTTTGCAAAGTGTTTGAAAATTTTGTCTCATTTTATCCTTATAGTCACATTGGGTGCAGTTGTTATCTCCCTTTAGCTGATGAATAAACTGAGGCAGACAGGTTAAGTTAGACCCTTGCCCAAGGTCATACAGCTAGTAAGTGTTTGAAGCCAGGCAACTTCAGGCCTTCTTGACTCTAGGTCCAGAGTTCTTTCCATATCCTAGCTCCACAGCATTCTTCACTGTCCAGTTTTGTTTCATTCAGTTTTACATACCAGTGCTCAGTTTTATTTTTGGAATCTTAAGTTCATGTTCAACTTTTTTTGAAAAGTCTTTAAAGATGTGTTAACACATAGTATCATCATGGAATAAATGGTGTATGATTAGAAATATCAGGAAGTTTGTTAACTTGAGAAAATTAGTGAAATTTGTATACCTATTTACTTCTTGGGAATGGTTGCTTAATATATCTATTGTATGAAATGTGAGCATATCAGGGTATAGGAAAATTAAATTTGATCTTTGTGTATTAGTTGTTAGTCGTGTTGTATTTTAAACTTTTTTTAAAAGACAAAATCAGAGACATCTGTTTGAAAGCTTTGATAAATCCAGGTTTTCAGCCAAGTGTTTATTGGTCAGTATAAAATCTTCATGTAGATGGTTAGAAAATATGAATTAACTATGTGTTTGTTATATAGATCTTTTTCTAAGTGATATGTTAGAACTTCCTTGTAAATAACAAAAGTTTCTCAGGCCAGACAGGTTTTTAGTAGCATATCTTCTCTTATAGGAGATTTATCAGGAGTAGAATTAGTTACATATGAACATTGTTTTCTAGTCTGCTATCAAATTTCCTCCACTAAGTGGTTATTTCCAAAGTTAAAATTATTGCTGAACATAGATTAATAGAAAGTTCTAACATGATTATTTGCAACAGTTTCTAGAATTTCTTTAAGGGATTTGCATGAATGAGTCTTTTCATAGAATTGGTATTTTCTAGAAAATTTATATTGACTGGATACCTAACCATATGAGATAGCTATTTAAAATCATGAAGGGAAGCATCTTATGAGATTAATTTTGCCATTTACATACTTTACTATTTTGCCTGTACTCTGCTCCCATTTTGGCCTTGAATCATGTTGAATTTGATGAAAATAGTTGCAGGAGGAGGAAGTGTTTTGGTATTGTTGTTTAAAAATGGGTCGAATATATTTTTTTAAACCAAATATAGAATATAGTTGATGAGTACATATGTTTGTGGGATCATGTGCATGCTGGTAGATTTTTAGAAGATTAGCTGCTGTGCTTCTTGGTTAGTTTTCTGTGCCTTTTGATGCAGGAATGATTGCTCTTCATCGACATCATGATGTTTAATTCAATATGTATTTATTAAATGCCTACAACGTGCAAGGTAATAATGTGGTAGGCATTGGGGAGACAAAGACGAAAAGAAGAACCTCATTTCATGGAGCTTATATTGTACTGGAGAATATAGTAGTTAAACAGATACAAGATAATTTCAGGAGGGAGAGAACACTTAACATCTAGGGGGATCAGGAAAGGCTTACGTATGGGAGATGGAAGCTGAATTGAGCTTTGAAGGAAGCTAGGGATTTTAAGAAGGAAGAGGTGAAGAAGGAGTGCATTCTAGGTATGGGGAAGTCTGGGTAAAGAAAGTCCCAGAGGAAATGGAATACCAAGTTTGACATCTGCCCACTGAGTCTGGGGCACAGAGGTCATGTTTTGAAACTTCAGTAGTTATAGAAGTTTGTTTTGGGTGTGTCTTGATGCTCTGCTGATCAATTACATGATGCTTTTCTAAAGTTGTAGCTTCCTTTCCAGAAGACTGGATCTGTTATAGCTAATAGGAACAAAGCTTGATATAAGGTGCCTCTTAAGTTGGCATAATAATGGCATTGGTATCCTTAGGGATCATTCAATCTCTCTTCCTTATCTCACTACTAGATACAGTTTACAAGATTTAGAGACTGTGAAATAAGCCTGGTATATGTACTCTGAAAGAGGTTTGTACTTATTAGCAAGGGAGACTGTTTTTTATAATGTTTAAAACCTTCTGGAATTTAAATTTAGAAACTCTTCAGAAGTAATCACCTTGTTTAAAAATTTTAGTTTTGAAATTATTTTCCAGTGAAAAGAATTAAAGATATTATGGAAATTCTGTGGAAGGAATGCTTCTATATATAATTCAGAAGTTTTTTTTTTTTTTTGGAGGGCAATTGGGGTTAAGTAACTTGCCCAAGGTCACATGGCTACAGAAGTTTTTTAAAAGTATAGTACAGCACAGTATGATGTTTGGAATATTGCTGGTTCAGTTTGAAAATTGGTTCTCTCCAAGTAATAATTCTATACCTGTCTCTGGTAAGGTTTGTACAAGTGCTATCAAGAGACAGCCTGGTTTTTCATTTTAACTTTGTTACCGGCTTACTTCTTTGACTGTAACTCACCATGCTGTTCAATTGTATTTTCTCTGGACTATGAATAGCCAGATGTTTGGTAAGAAACCAGGTGGCTTAAAAAACGACAACCAATTAGTGCTGTTCTTGTATTTGTTTGTCCTTTCATTTTATAGCCATCCCTCTTTTTCTTTTCTTCCTTGGAAAAAAATAAGACTCTTAAGACTTTCACAATTTAAGTTTGTCTTATTTTCCCCCCTTTTTTGGTTTGCTTTTTGGAGGGGGGAGGGCAGGGCAGTTGGGGTTAAGTAACTTGCCCAAAGTCACATGGCTAGTTAAGTGTCTGAGGTTGGATTTGAACTCAGATCCTTCTGACTCCAGGGCTGGTGCTCTATTCACTGGGCCACCTAGCCAACCCCTTCCCCCTTACTCTTCTGAATGCCTTATTCTGTTTTCTGACTCCTTCTAAGTGCTTACCTTCATTGAAGATCTGTTCTGAATGAATGAGAGCTGTTTGGAAGTTACTCCGGAATTCTGTGCTTCTTTTTGTCATTTCTTTCTGACTCTGAATTACTTTCTCTGGAAGATCTTCCAATTTGAGAGAGATTTTGGTGGATTATCTCTTTTCATGTTTTCACCTTGTCAAAACTTTTGCCCCTCTATTCAATCTATTTATGCTTCTTCCTGGTAATTTTAGTGACTTATCAATTGCACTGAAGGAGCAGTCACTTAACTGATAGCTGTATTGGCTATCTCTGCAGCCATGTTTTGACAATCAGACTATACGGTACTTGATTACATTGTCTGTAGAACTTTGACTTGTATCTAGTATTCTTAAACATTTTTTGGAGAGAGAGAGAGAGAGAGAGAGAGAGAGAGAGAGAGAGAGAGAGAGAGAGAGAGAGAGAGTGTGTGTGTGTGTGTGTGTGTGTGTGTGTGTGTGTGTGTGTGTTGAAAGTACTAAGTAGAGACTGTTAAAAGTATTTCTCCCAAATCTCCTTGAAGTTCACCTTCTAACTTTGACACTAGCTGTTTGATCCTTCTCTGTAAAATGAATGAATGAGTAAAATATTTATTAATTGCTTATTATATGCAGAACACTGTAGATACAAATAGAAAGTTAAGACTGTTTTTCCTCTTGGGGATAATACTTGTGTCATCTGCCTTATAGGATTGTGGTGAGGATTAAATAAGACATGCAAGCGAAGCAGTTATTAATCTTTGATTTAAAACTACTTTTTAGCCCTTTAATTAGAAACTTGATCACTTTTTGTGAGTTTTCCAAATATCTTGCTTCTTAGGATTTCATGAATGATTCTCTCTCTGTAGGTAGACTCTGTTACTTGGACTCTTAGACTGAAAACAATCTTTCAGTTGTGAGATTGGCTCAAACACTTCATTGCTTCCTCAGTGACTGAATGCCATTGTTATGAGTCCAGTAATGTTGTCTGCATTTATTTTTTATTGTATTTTTTATTAGTTTCTGTTTCTCATTCCCTTATTTGCTAGACCACTTCTAAATCTGGTAGTGATGTTAATATTTTGTTTACACCATGATACTGCAAATTAACCTTAGTTATGAGTTATCTATACCAGACTGAACCAAAAAAATTTCTAGCTCTGATCAAGGAATATTTTTGTTACCCCCTTTAGCTGTTAATTCTTCATTTTGTGAAAGGTTACCTTTTAAGAACTGAGTTCAATGAGTATCGATAAGTTTTTCTTATAAAAATGTTAAAGAAAAGTTGATAGTGAATGTTAATTACTATATTTTTAGCAATTAACTTTTTTGAGTGAAAAGCAAAAAAAATTCATTTCTTCCAAATAACTCAAGTGTTTAATATATACAGTCATTAATCTTTATAATATATAGATTAAATAGTTGGACAGTTATTCTACAGATAATCTTGCATCTATGAACCAGTTCTCTTAAGTGGTTTATCTGAGACTTCAAAGATAAGTATTGTTTGAGTTAAGACTAGAATCTCTTGAACTCTTTATTTCCACTATAACCTTCTTTTCATTAGATTCTACTTTTTTTCCCCTTAAATAGCACAGTAATTTCAAGAATCTGAAAAGACATTTTTGGACTTACAAATACAAATGTGAATAAAAGGATAGAAATCACCTCATTTTATGATTAGAGAATCTGTACATATATTGTTATCATTAAATGAGTTCTCAGATCATTGGATGCAGGTCAGATTTGTGATTTGTTTAAGCTTAGAGAATTACCTAGCAGTCAGAAATAGAACCCAGGTTTTCTCATGCTAAGTACTGTTCAGTTGTGTGTGACTCTTGGTGACTCCTGTGGATCACAATGTCCATGGGTTTTTCTTAGCAAAGATAGTGAAGTGGTTCACCATTTTTTTCTACATTGGATTAAGGCAAACAGAGGTTAAATGGCTTGCCCAGGGGTGTCACAGCTAGTAAGTGTCAGAGGCCAGATTCGAATTCAGGTCTTCTTGACTCTAGGCCTGGTGCTCTATCCACTGTGTCACCTAGTAGAATTGTAAACATATGAGGCAGTATTTACTTAGATTCTTCCCTGTCATTAACTTCAGTCAAGAAGTAGTAAAATATAGGTTAGTTTGTGAACAAAATCACCCTGATGATATCCGTTTTGGGGGAAAAGCTAGCTCATCTGGTGTACAAAGTTGTATTTGATTACTTATTTGTATTCCATTCTTATAACACCAGTCAAAAGTATTTTGGGGGATCTGTGGTGTAATCATTTTTATTTTTTCCTCTCAGCTCCACCATTGTGTTCAATATCCATCTCCCTTTGCTCACCCCCATTGTGAGCATCCTTGGAAGAGAATAAAAAATAGACAATTATCATAAAAAATCCATTTATTTTGTTTTGGTATCTAAAGTACCTGTGCCTCACTTTGCTTTGTGTGGTAGGTTCTCAAATATCTTTGATCTTTGTATTCCTTGGGCAAGACAAAAACAACAACAGTAACAAAACTTCCTCTCTAACCCACTGGTACTCTCCTGTGCCAGGCCTGGGCCTTTTCTCCCTTTGATATTTTGCTCATAGATTGATGTTATTTAGATAGATTTCTGTGGTAACTTTAAGCACTGTTCCCACATCTGTATTCTCTGTTTTAGGGAAGGACTGAAGCCCTGACCAGCCAAAGGGATGAACTATTTCTCAGGTTATAAAACTAGTTAAAGGCAGAACAGGGGTCTCCAGTCTAGTACTTTTTCCACTATACCATAAATGGCGTTATCTAAATTGGCTGAAGTATGGGTTAGATTGGTGAGAATCCTAACAAACATCTTCTCTACTCCTTCATCTGTTATTTTGGAGAAATGTTGATGTACTTTTTTTGTTCTATGCTCATTTGTTGTATTCGTGCTTCCATAGGCCAAGCCATGACTTCAGGATCAGTGCACGTGGACTCCAAAGCTGAGCTTACTACCTTATTAGAGCAGTGGGAGAAGGAACATGGCAGCGGGCAAGATATGGTCCCTATCCTCACCAGGTAAGCCCATGTAGTGTTCTTCTTTAGTAATCTGAAGACTCAAAAGTTTTGGTATTAGACTTAATTTAAGAATGTTTAAAAATTTTGGCTATTAATAATTGAAATATATTTTAAGTTGGAGAAATTCTGGTAGTATCACATGATAATTATATAGATAGCAATTGGTGTGTTTATATATACATATATATTGCATTTTCATTTAAATTATTTCATGGCATTCTTTGCAGAGAGATTGAAAAGTAGAGGTCAAGCCAGAGAAACTTGTCAGCTGAATGTTTCAAGAATGAAATCACTGAAGCGTAGGGAAATATAATAAGCCTGTTTTTGTGGCAAAGCAATAAAGGGAAGACTCATTGTTTAAACATTGAAGAAACAATATGTAAAGGATAAAGAGGAAGGTAATCCTAAATAATAGTTTAATAATGAATGTGGTGGGCAGAATTGCCTCCCTTCCCTGCTTTATCCTTTAAGAAGTACTTTCCTTCCAACTTCCCTGTGATATACATCAGTTGCAAAAGAGAATGGAGAGCTGTTTGGTATAGGATATTTTAGGGGTAGCAAAAAGTAATGATATGTCTCAAGAGAATATTGTGGGAATGATGAATAAATTATAGATTTTAGCTGTGAAAGAATGGACATTGAGAAGTAGGCATGATATTTAGACCATTAATGTAGTCAGCTGATTGGCATATGTGTTTTGAGCACCTACTATGTGTTCACCTCTATGCTGTGTGCTGTATACAAAAGAAGTGTAAACCAAATGTTTCCCTCAGGAAGTTGACAACATATTTGTTAATACAAGATTGTTACAGTCAGGGAATAAGACAACAGGTAATCAAGTGTTAAAATTATGTTACTGATTATAAGTAGTACTGCAATTAAAAAGGAAAACTTAATTAAAAAAGTAAAAGTCACATCATTTCCCTGGGTCTCCTTTTTGATATCTGAAAAATGAGAGGATTGAATTAGATCATTAAGATCTTTCCCAGCTCTTAAAATTCTGTGACTGGAGGAATTCAGAAGCAACATATTATTAAAATGGTCCATATTTATTTAGTGTTTAGTGTTTACAAAATAAATTTTTCTCAGCAGCCCTGTGAGGTAGGTTGGGTAAGTATGTCTTATCTCTTATCTTCAGGTGAGGATATTGGCTCATAGAGAGGAAATAATTGCACATACTAATAGTTGTCAGAAATGTGATTTTAACTCAAGTCTTTTGACTTGATATAAGTCTAGGACTTTTTTCATTATACCACCCTGATTTTCTAGTAGTCAGGGAAGGCTTTGTGAAAGATAGTCTTGGGGTCTTGAGATGTGGCTTGAATAGGCTTGAGGTTAGGGAGGAGGGGGCGGTATGCCATGTCAGAGGAAATAAAGACAATAGCATTAAGGTGGGAATGAACATGGTTTGTTTATGGAGTAACTAGTGATTGACTGAGCTATAGCAAAAGTTACATTGCAGAATAGTAGGAAATAATATTGGATCGGTAGAGTAGGATATTTTTAAAGGTGGACCTTGAAAGCCAAGCAGAGGACTTTAGAGTTGGTATAGTAAAGAGCCATTGAAGGATTTTGAGCTTGTTATGATGAAAGATAGTGTTTAAATAGGGTTAGTGTGGCAACAGTGTAGTAAGATTGATATAACAGGCTGAGCTTACAGTAAGGGAAACTTGCCAGAAACTACTGTGATAATCCAGGTATGAGGTGACCTAGGCTGGTGCCAGGGGGAAAAGATAGTCAGGAATTGTAATGGTGCTGGAAAGGTACTTGCCATTTATTTTCACAACTAATGGGTCATTTATAACTTCTCTGCTTTTCTCTATATTTGTACATTTTGTTTGCTTTTCTATTATATTTTTCCAAACAGAAAAAATTTCTTTTTCTGCCACATAGTTTAGTATCCATTTATCTGTAGCTAATCTGAAGTGGCAAGAAGACCAAGTAAAACCAGATGAAGACACTCTACTAGCTAAAACTCTGCAACATAATGTGGATCAAACTATCTAATAAATAGTATACTAGAATGCATTGAAATGAGATTACACAGTAACATTGGGTTTTGTCTTTTTTTTTTGAGATGACCTGTAGTTTCATTGGTATAGGGAACTTCCAATGAGCAGACTCTCTCTCCCAAAGGAAATAGACATCTGCTTTGCAACATATAGTTTGAGAGGTATGGTATATAGTGCTGGCCTTAGAGTCAGGAAGACCTAGTAATAAATAGCTAAAATTTATATAGCACTTTAGAGTTTGCAAAATACTTTACATGTATTATCTTATTTGATCCTCCCAATAGTCCCGTGAATAGGTGCTATTTTTTCCCCCTTTTTGGAGGGCAATTGGGGTTAAGTGACTTGCCCAAGGCCACGTGGCTTATAAGTATTAAGTGTCTCAGGTCGGATTTGAACTCAGGTCCTCCTGACTCCAGGGCTGGTGCTCTATTCACTGTGCCACCTAGCTGCCCCAGTAGGTGCTATTTTTTAAATCCTCATTTTATAGATGAGAAGACAAGACTGACAGAGATTGTTGAATGGTTTACCCATGGTCACACAGCTACTAAATGTCTTAAGTCAGGATTTGAATTCAGGTCTCCTTGACGGCAGCTTAACTATTCTATATACAATACTATGTGACTTATGATTTAGGCATAAGTTACATTTTTTTTTTTTTTTTTGCTTTTTGGAGGGCAGTTGGGGTTAAGTAAGTTGCCCAAGGTTAGGCTAGGTTTTTGTTTGTGTGTGTGTTAAGTGTATGAGGCTGGATCCGAACTCAGGTCCTTCTGACTCCAGAGCCGACACTCTACTCACTGCGCCACTTAGCTGCCCCTATAAGTTACATTTTTAACACATACTATCTGTGTGACCCTGGGTAAGTCACCTATTCTCTCAGGGCCTTAGACAATATTGAGTTAGGTTGTTTCCACTGTTTATTTGCTAGACTAGCAGTTATAGAGACCAG
>WOXC01003209.1:302500-307700 GCA_011680675.1 Gymnobelideus leadbeateri | reverse complement strand
CTTTTCCCGCTCTATGCCCTCAAAATAGGAGTCTAGGGTTGCATTTTTCTGTTTCCTTTGCCTTGGCATGTTGCCACTTAATTGCTTGACTTTTGGGCTTGTTGCCACACTATGGCTTTAAGGCCAGCTAGAGGAATTTTCGTCCCGAACATGTGTGGGGCAACTTCCGTTTCTGGCAAGCTGTAAACCCACCCACAACTTCCACCCTAGATCACAATCCAGATCCAGGGAGGTTAAAGCAAGAGCGATTACCCCCCAAGACTGATCGCTGGATCTCCCCATGATTTGTAGGCTGGGAGCCGGAAATGCCTCTGAAAACTACAAAATGGCGTGTCTCCTCAGCGGCTTCTAGCTCCCAGGGGAGGGAGCTGACGCATTCCCCAAATACAGGTCCTAAAGTCCATAGGACACTAACCTCTTACTTTGTCCTAGGCATGTCTATGTTGATAATTCTGGAGTCGCCACTGTTCCTGGTGTTCTGGGGTTCCTCCAGCTGGCTGCTGGCCCTGCCGCCCTGGGGCTAAAACCTCGGCTCTCGGGGACCTGGGCTCGGCTCGGCTCGGCTCCTGCGCTCTACGCTCTGCGCGCTGCCGGCTCCCAGACCGCTGCGCTGGTACTTCCTGCAGGGCTGCTGGGCTGTCCTCAGCATGAGGTTAGCTTCTCTGTGTTGTTCTGTGGGTGCTGGGGCTCCAGAAGTTGTTCAGAGTCCTTTTTTACATAGTTTGTGGGGAATCTGGGGGCAGAGAGGCTTGGAGGAGCTGTTTCTACTCCGCCATCTTGGCTCCGCCCCCCCCATGTGCTATTTCATTTGATTCTTACAACAACTATAAGACATAGGTGATATTATCCCATATTTTGCAGATGGGGAAACTGAAATAGAGCTTAAGTGAATTTTCCATAGTATAGTGTCTGAATAAAAATTTGAACTCAGATAATCCTGACTTCAAGTTATTCTACCTATTGTTATACCTAAGTTCTAGGAAGCTGAGAAAAGAAGAAGCAGAGTGTTTTTTCCTGGGGTATATTAAGTACAAAAGTAATGAGGAAATGGAATGAATTGCATGAGGAACAGAGTGTAGAGTAGTGTAGATTGATCATAGAGTACAGTTTTAAGTAACTTGAGAGCAAGGACTATTTCCTTTCTGGTTTTGTTTTTGCCTCCACAATCATCCAGTAAATAATAAAGCACATGATACGTGATAGTTGCATAGTAATGAATGCTTATTGGTTGAATTTTTAAATTATTGAAGGTATTTGTTAACACTCATGAGCATTGGGACTTTGAAATTTTCTGGTGTCTTCATGGATCAAGGTAATGGTAATATAATTTGAATTTAAAGTTCCCTTTGTATTGCTAACCTGAGAGGTACTTAGCACTTAATAATTAATCAAGCCTCTGTTAAAGAAACAGAAGGTATAAACCCCTGTTGCTGACATAACAGGAAGGGGTTGGCTGAAACAGGAAAGAGCTAATGCCGTGTGTGTGTGTGTGTGTGTGTGTGTGTGTGTGTGTGTGTGTGTGTGTGTGTGTGTAAGAAGTCCCTGCTGGGTGAGTCAGATCTTCTTGGAGTAAGCTTCATGGAGTCAGAAGCTGCTGCTGCCAGGGAGGCCAAAGAGGAAAGGCCCCCCCAGGCTGGAGAGAATGATTTTGATTTTGGTAACATGGGTGAAATGATTTTGATTCTGGGAACCAGCTGGGGCTTCTGATGAGGAGCTGCTGAGTCTGAGGGACATCCAGAGCTTCTGGAAGCTGCTGAAGGTGTCCAAGGGCCAGCTGGAGCTGCTAGAGATGGAGGAAGCATGACTATGACGCTGGTAGTTTGTATGAAACTGTTTTTGGCTTTCTTAAGCCTTAACTTCCTGGGAACAGAGACTGTGAAGGATTTAAGGTGGACTGGACACTGTGAGCTTTAGTGTGGAAAAGGACTACAACGAATATTGCTATGACTATGACTATGACTACTACCACTACTATGACTACTACTACTACTACTACTACTACTACTACTACTACTACTACTACTACTACTACTACTACTTCTACTGCCTTTATTATTTTATATTACATCTGAGGTAACTGAGTCCAGAGTGATCAGGTGAATTACTGAAGTTTATACAGCTAATACACTGATGAATCAAAGTTTATAAGCCAGGTTTGTCAATTCAGAACTCAACATTCTTTTCACTGTGTATATAATGTTGTGATCTAGTAGAATAGAAGACATTTGAAAGAAGGTTCTGTGTTTGTTTTGTTTTTCTTTTTGTAATCCTCAAAGCATAGACATTTACATAAAATATAAGGGATGTTTAATAAACCTTGTTAAATTGGATTGAATTGCATCAGCAAATAATTTAAATAGAAAACTTCTCAATGATTGCAAATAGTACCTAGTTCTTTTGACACTTCTTATTATCTTCCCCTCCCCACTTACACACACATACAAATATTGGGTAACCTAGTGTTATAAATGATACAGATACATAGTCAGTATGGTTTAGGTCAAAGAGGGACTATGAATATGAATAATAGATATTTGGAGTAAGATGGAACCCTTTTAAATTTAATTAAGGAAGGGGCTGCTTGGTGGTGCAGAGTACCAGCCCTGGAGTCAGGAAGACCTGATTTCAAATCCGGCCTCAGACACTTAACACATATTAGCTGTGTGACCTTGGGCAAGTTACTTAACCCTAATTGCCCCTGAAAAAAGCAAATCAAAACAAAACAAAATTAATTCAGGATCTAGCAAATATTTAAGCAACAAATAGTTTTTGATAGCAGAATTATAATCTTTATGGGGGAAAATATTCTCTCTCTCTCTCTCTCTCTCTCTCTCTCTCTCTCTCTCTTTCTTTCTCTTATACTATACCATAATCATATACTACAATTTATTAAGTCACTCCCCAATTGATGTATATCTTTTCAATTTCCAATTCATTTCCATGACAAAAAGAACTGCTATAAATATTTTATGTAAATAAATCTTTTACCATTTTCTTTGATCTCATTGGGATATACACCTAGAAGTGATACTGCTGAGTTAAAGGGTATGATCACTTTTATAGCCCTCTATAAAAATAGCCCTCAATTCTAAATTATAATTCAAAAACAGTTGGACCATTATAAAATTCCACCAATACCATCAGTGTTTCAATTTTAAACATCCCTTGTAGGATTTGTCATTTTCCATTTCTGTCACTTTGTCAATTTAATAGGTATGAGATTGTACCTCAGAGATGTTTTGATGAGCATTTCTATAATCAGTAATGATTTAGAGCATTTTTATATGGCTATTGATAGCTTTCATTTCTTCTTTTAAAACTGCCCATTCATATCCCTTGAAAATTTATCCATTGGGAAATAGCTCTTATTTTTACAAATTTAGCTCAGCTCCCCATGTTTGAAAAATGAGGCCTTTATCAGAGCAATTTGTTGTAACCCCCTCTCCCCACTCAATCTCCTACTTTCCTTCAAACTTTGGTTTCATTGGTTTGTTTCTAAAAACAAAAAAACAAAAACAAAAACAAAACAAAACAAAACAAAAAACCCCTTTCATTTAATATAATCAAAATAATCCATTTTATTTCCAGAGATCTTCTCTGTATCTTGTCTGGTCAAAAATTTTCCCTTATCCACAGATCTTACAAGTAAATTTTCCTTTTTATTTATACCCTTTATATCTAAATCATTTATCCATTTTGACCTTATTTTGGCAAACATTATGTGAGATATTGGTCGATGACTAGTGTCTTCCAAATTGCTTTCTTATTTTCCCAGCAATTTTGGTCAAATGGTAAGTCCCTAATCCCAAAGTTTATATCTTTGCATTTGTCAGATCCTAGATTACTTTGGTCATTTACTACTGTGCGTTGCATACTTAATCCACTTCTTTATTTCTTAGCCAATAAGAGATTGTTTCCATAATCATCACTCTGTATTATAGCTTGAAATTGGGAACTTTTAGGGCTCCTTCCTTCACATTTTTTCATCATCAATTCCCTCAAAAGTCATGACATTTTGTTCTTCCAGATGAATTTCATTTTTTTAGTACTATAACATCATGTTTTGTTAGTTTTATCGGTATGGCATTGAATAAATGATTTATGCAGAATTGTCATTTTAATTATATTGACTTAGTTTACCCACAAGCAATTACTATTTCTCCCATTGTTTTGATCTAACTTTATTTGTGTTAAAAGTGTTTTGTTACTGTGTTCATACTGTCCCTAGGTTTGCCTTGGCAAAAAGGCTCCCAAGTATTTTATATTGTTTGTAGTAATTTTAAATGAAATTTCTCTCTTTCTTTCTGCTGGCTTTCATTGCTAGTATATAGAAATGCTAATGATTCGTGTGGGTTTATTTTATATCCTTCAACTTTTTAAAAATTTAATAGTTGATTCTCTAGGGTTCTTTAAGTATATAATCTTATTATATGGAAAGAGTGATGCATTTTTTCATTGCCTATTTTTATTCCTTAATTTTTTTTTCTTTTTTTCTTGTTATATCTAACATTTATAGTACAATGTTGAATAGTAGTGGTGATAAGGGCATCCTTGCTTCCCTCTTTAACTTATTGGCAAAAATTTTAGTTTATTCCCATTATAAGTAATATTTGTTGATGGTTTTATATGTATATTGCTTATCACTTTAATTTATTTCCATGCTCTCTATTGTTTCTTTTTTAATAGGAGTGGGTATTGTATTTTGTCATTTTTCCTACATATATTTATATAATCATATAATTTCTGTGGTTTTTATTATTTATATGGTCAGTTATGCATATAGTGTTATTAATATCAAACCAGCCCTGAATTCCTAGTATCGATCTCACCTGGTCATAGTGTATGATGTTTGTCATATAGTACTACTATTTTTTTGTATCAGTATTCATCAGAGATAACAGTCTATAGATTTCTTTCACTATTTTTGTTTTCATTGGTTTAGTTATAAAAACTGTCTTTGTGTCAAAGAAGGAATTTGGTGCAATTTGTTATTTATCCATTGTTTCAAATAGAATTCACATATAAATCCATAAATCTGGGGGAATTTTTTTTCCTTCGGGAACTCATTTATGGTTTGTTCAATTCATTTTTCTAAAATGAGATTAAGTATTATTTTTCTTCTGTTAAAAAAAGTTCTTAACAGCAATGTCACTGTAACAATCAAATGGTTCAACCTCAGACAAGATTTGATTTTATTCGT